>BGPR01004108.1:34798-113442 GCA_013235015.1 Araneus ventricosus
CTGCTTCCAAGGTCTCGCCAACAGTTACACACGGGCTTTACTGTCGAAAGGAGGATTAGGATTTTGAATAGCATAATACCGGCGAATAACAACATCAAACCCTGTTCCCCGGCGGAAGTGGCTGAGGCTATTGGAAAACTAAAGAACAAAAAAAGCCCCGGTAAGGACGAAATTACCAACATAATGATCAAAAACCTTCCCATTAGAGTAATCCTTAGGATAACCTTTCTCATAAACTGTATCCTTAAATTCTGCTATTTCCCCAAAAGCTGGAAGACGGCAGTGGTGGTGCCGATATATAAACAAGGAAAGAATGCCCAAATCCCCGATAGTTACCGCCCCATTAGCCTCTTATCCTCCCTGAGTAAACTAGCAGAAACTATCATCTTAAATCGCCTGGAGGCTGAAACAGAAAATAAATTAATCCCCTTCCAGTTCGGTTTCAGGAAAGGATTGTCCACCAAAGAACAATTAATCAGGATGACAGAGCACATTAGGGAGGGCTTCAATAACCATGCTGACACGGCCGCAGTGTTCATCGACATTTCTAAGGCATTTGACAGAGTGTGGATTGACAGTTTAATTTATAAAATGTACAAACTAGGAATTCCAATACAATTAACTCTTCTTATTCAGTCATACCTCAAAAACAAAAATTTTACTGTGAGAGTCGGAAAAGAACTGTCCGCCCCCAGGACTACTGAAGCAGGGGTGGTCCAAGGGTCGAGACTTGGCCTTCACTGCTTCAATATATTCATAAATGACATCTGTCAAATGCCAAATACGCAATTAGCTTTATTCGCCGATGACACTGCGATCATGTGCACAGGCCAGATAAAACCTCTAATGTAACCAACTTAAACAAGCACCTGGCCGAACTGGAAAAATGGTTAATCCGTTGGTAGATCAAAATAAATGTCGATAAATGTCAGGCAATCTACTTCACCAGAGCTAGGAAACTGCCTCCCCCCCCCCTCCCTAAATTATTCCGACGACCCATTCCTTGTTGTATTGAAACTAAGTACCTTGGAATTACCCTAGACAGAAGGCTCACTTTCAAGCGACATATAACCAATGTCACTAAAAACTTTAAAAAAGCAAGGGCGATTTTACGTCCACTGGTCGGGGAAAATTCTAAACTCTCGTTAGGGAATAGGCTTCTTCTCTTTAAGTCCATGCTACGCCCCCTCATTAGCTACGCCTCCCCAGTCTGGGGTGCAGCTGCTAACATGCATTTAATAGGCCTTGAACGAGTCCAAAACATAACCGTCAGGCAACTTGCACGCCAGCCCTGGTACATAAGAAACCGTACCCTCCGGAAGGACCTGCGCCTCTCCAGCATTCAGGAATACTTTAAACGCATTGCCGAAAGACTCTAAGAAAATTTGACTCCAGTTCCAACGCAGCACTTCTAAACATTCTGTCCTACCATCCCCGAGGGAATCGAAACCAGCAGAGGCCAAGAGCCGCTTTACATCGCACAGTGGGATATTTGACGAATCTGGGCGGCCAAAAGTCGATTTTATAAACTACAGCGCAGGATCGAATGGATGTATACATTATAAAGCTGAATAACTGGGGAATCACGTGATACCATTTTTAACTCTCTTAACTGACCTTGACCTCTGTATTATTAGCTCAAACTGGAGTGTTGTGTGAAGTGTATCCTGCGTCAAATAGTTGTTGCTTCAAACGTTCCATTTTCGAATGTGAATACTTCATTTCTAGAAGTCATTAAAATCTAGCAGTTATGGATAATGACGAGGCAGGTATGTATTCATATTTTTTATGGATTTGAATTGTTAAAAAATTAGTTTTAATAATTGCAAAAGTAATTGAAAATAACGCATTTTTTTTCAAAAAAATTTTTGTATGTTGCGAAATCTCAAAGGTTTTTGTTATATTTCCAAACATTTCCACGCTAAATTGTTTTTTGTATCAATAAATTTAGACCTTTATGTTTGTGTTTTTGTTTAAATTATCCCCTGATTTTCCCAACTTTTGAAATGAAGGGATTTCAAACATTGCTATTCCAAATTTTCCAGTATGCATTCCTATTACTTTGCATTTAATCTCTTTATTTATGATTTGAATTGCAATTTAAAGAAAATTGTTATGAATATTTTCAAAACGATCATATGTGTGTAATTTTCATGCATTTTGATTGGAATAAAGTTATATCAATTATAAATATTACTTAAAACATTGCGTTAATTCCATTTCATCTCTTTTCAGGATTTTGCAAAAAATACTGAAATTGTTCTTTGTCAACATTTAGTTATCTAAAAAGAAGTCGAGTCAAAGTTGCTTATGTTTTTGTAAAAAGTTACCACACACCCGTGCGATTTTTTTTTTAAAATAGAGATTCAAAATTTAGATATCTAAATTGCATATATTTACTATGCACTTTTTTTGTTTCTATTTTACTCTAGGGTCATCGGGTGTCAAAGTAATGATTCGAAGAGAGTTATTTAACATTATGCAACAGCAAAATTTACCAAACATACATGATAAATTAAACTCGAAAATTATCTTCTTCAAAGTGATACTTTTGATGATGATGAAATTTAAAAAATAAAGCACAATTTCTCCCATTTTAAATCTCAGTTAAAAATCAGATGGATTGCTTTAATGTATCGTTTTAAAGTAATTCTAGAAACCATATCCAGTGGCCACAAGATTAATTTGCAAAAGTTCAAAGAATATACAGAAGAAACATCTGAGCTCTACGTGTAATTATATCCATGGTACCCAATGTCGCCTACTATTCACAAGATCTTAATTCATGGTCTGATTGTAATAGAAAATGTTATACTACCAATAGGCCAATTGTCAGAAGAAGCTGCCGAAGCACGCAGCAAACATTTCCAATCATTCGGTCAAAATTGAGCCCGAAAATTTTCCAGACTTTCTTGTTATGAGGATGTTCTCAACAGATTGCTTTTGAGTTCGGACCCAGTGTTGACGGGTATGAGACCCACGATGAGGAAAAAGTCAAAATCATTCTTAAAAGAGACTTTAGAGATGTTACTACCGATGGAATTTTCTGAAGTTCTTGATGAAGAGGACTCCGATCATAAAGAAACAGATAATGACATCAATGATTTATCATCAGACGAATAAATCCCACCTTCCTTATGAATTATTAACTAATTTTTTACACAATTATTCAACTATTTTTATCATTTATTCAATTATTTGTTATTTTTCTGATTTCTTTTCTGAAAGTATAATTAATGTAATATTATTAATTTTGTTCAATGTACAAGGTATGTTCGTAAAATAACCGGGTCTATTTAGAGGCCTCTGGTGAGCACTGCATTCAGAATATCAAGATGATATATTCATTAATAATAAAAAAATTAAGGTGTTGGTTGCCATTGAAAAAAATTATAATATTTTTATCTGTAACCGAAACCATAAGAGGTGGTACATTCTATACCTGTAAAATCGCAATCGCATATCCCATAATGCGTAGATCCAAAATCTCGTCTTGATACTCTAAATGCAGTGCGCCTCAGAAGCTTCTAAATAGGCCAAGTTACTTTATGACCACCCTGTATATAATTATGAAGTTATAAAATATCAATTATTTTTAAGTTATAAAGCAATATTTTCGAAAAAAAGTTCATTAATTTACTAACTAATACATTTAAATTAGTTTAAAGCCGAAAAATAATTTTGGCCGCCCAGATTCTTCAGATATCCCAATGTGCATCGCTAAGTGCACTTTCCCCTTTTGCCACGACTACTGACTGAAACATCAGAGACAAGACCACCTCATTAGGATCTCTTACTGATCAACAAGGAGAAAAAAAAAGTATTAAGTTTAATCGCATCCCTTGTTAATTACTGTTTTTAATTTAAATTTTTCTTCTCACCAGTGTCATTAACTAAGAATACTCTCTCATCCACTTCAATTGTTCAATGGGGGAAAAAGGAATCATTCCCATAAATTTTATTTAACTTTTAATTTAGGTGCAAAGTAAATGTCATGCCACTAATCATTCCATTACAGCTAAAGGAAGATGAAAGCCCTTGAGGCACTGTGCTTCCCAAAAACCCCTCTCCCATGGTGCATTGATTGTTTTTCAACCATCATTCGAAAAGATACTACAGCCGTAAACATGCCGAAAACATCACAAAACATTAAATAAAAAAATTCTAGATTAAATTTTAAAATTCCGGCTTCCAGTGCATTCAGGCGCCATTACGACTACCTTTGTGTCAAATTTCATGGCTGCAAGTGCGATAGATTCGTCGGGATATCGCGGACACACACACAAACATTGCCTTTTATAAGTATAGATAGTTTTTTTTCCCTTAAAACCATCACTTTGAGCCAGAAGTGTAAGAAGACATGCAGTGCCAGAACGCCGTTCCACATATTTTGCAATTGCAAAACTGTTTGGAGAAATCGCTACAAACTGTTAATAAAATTGCAAGTTTTAAGTTGATTGCCAAATTTTCTTAGAAAATAGTTTCTTTTGCATGGGAGACACTTTCTAAACACAATGCACTCTAGAATCAGGACAGTAGCATGCTGGACATGGTTATCATCAGTTTCAAGTTTTAAAAAAAATGTGGACGGCCATGTTGATGTAAATGATATAAAAAACCATAACCAAAACGCAGAATTTAACAGATGAAATACTAAAACACAGAATGGAAGTATATAAATTTATATTTTGAAATTCTGTGTTTGGAACAACTTTTTTGCCAGTAATCGCCAAGTGTCTTACTTTTTCATATTGTTACAAAGCTATAAAGTCGTTTCCCTGAGATGCTAGACTTGGCGACAAATTTGGCGACCATTTTGGCGACTTGGCGACAAAAGGAATTCTCTAGAAGCACCTCGAACTTTCAACATATTTCTACCGGTTTCATAAACTTTCTAAAGATTATGTCACTTCCTACGTAATGAAGTCACTTCCTGTTGAAAAGTATAAAAGGCAAGCTCTCAAGCCAAGAAGGGAGTTGGATTTTGATCTGCAAGCAAGCTGGTGAACTAATAAGAAACCTTTGAGTGCTGTGTTGAGATTTAATGGTAATCTCTGTTGTGAATTTTTGCAAGTGCTGTTTTAAAATTTGTGTTATGTTTCTTTGCTTAGAACACCTGTAAAATAAAGAGCTTTATTTTTGTAATCCTGCTTATTGGACTGCATTCACGTACACCCACAAGACGAATTTGTCACAATATTTCGAAATTCTATGCAATTGTTTTTTACGATTCTGCATTTTAATATTTCATTTATTAAAATTTTGCATTATTTTTATTTCACAAAATTTGGTGTTGCAAATAAGTTTGTGTCAAGTTTTTTTCTCCTCGATACATTAGTTGCATTTTATATCCCCTTCTCATTGCAAAAATTCATGTAAATTCCGTTTATTCTTTATTTCTAACCATTTTTCATATGTTTTAACGTTTATTTTTTGTATATTTAGAATTCAAACTTAACTATCCTTTTAACCTTTCTAAATTGCTGGAGACCTTGTAATATTTGTTGCAAATTTCGTTCACAAAGCCACCAATTCTTTACGCCTTCTGGCCCCTTTCATGCTGGAGTGCTATCCTCCCAGAAGATCAATTAACACTAAAACCAAAAGGTTACAGCTGGCTCTTCTGGGTGTTGAATGAATTTTAAATGTCATGAGATTTAAAGTGGATGGAATGTTGTCGCAACAAAATGCAATATTTCAAAATTCCGATACATACAATCCGACTGCTATCGTTTGTAATAAGATGCAATGTAATATTACAAATTTATAACAATGAACTAAAAGTCTTTATATTATAAAATTATCAAATGCATGAATTGGATATAGTCATGCAATAAGGAACCAACTTCAAAGCAACACTACGATAGCCCTTTCGAAAAGCATCGCAGAAGAGTAAATTAAGTCCAGTAACAAAATTATTGTATTCCAAGTTGTCTGTTGTACAACAGAATGCTATTAAATGCTGCACGGCAAACGTGGATTCAGTTTACAAAATCGAATCCGAAATCCACAAAATAGTTGGCTCCTTCATTGCATAAATGCATCCAGATGCAAACCTAATGATAAAGGAGATTCCATTTAGAAATGGAGCAAAAACCTTCAACTGAAATATATGTGTTCCACTTTTCTAACCAAATCCAACCGACATCAAGATAACTTTTTCAGTTATGATCTCTCCACTCAATTAACGAAGTTTTCCCCAACTAAATCGGGCTCATGGAGAGAGGAAAATAAAATTCCAGAGCCCAAGAGGTGGCCTGCCATAGGACAAGAAAAAAAAAATTCTGGTTTTCAAGAATATTTTGTTTTTATCCAAGACAAATGGAGTCTTACACGAGATTAACTATGCTTTTACATCCATTTTCTCTGAATACAAGACTAGTACATTCTCATTATATTAATAGGCTATTAGTCAGAATTTCACAATTTGTGGCATGACCAGGCAACCATAAAAAAGACTTCTGTCCGATGATTAGTCACCACAGACAATTCGCAAGGAGAAAACCCACATGCCAGTACTTTACTCTGGCGTCTAGCTCAGCTTATCGTGGCCCTGAAGTAAATTGTATACATTTTGTATAAGTTTATAAATATGTTAAAGTTATCCTAAATTCCAATTCAAAAAAATGCTCATGCAGAAAGAAAAAAAAAGACACTTGAACAGTACAAAACATTTATTAAAAAACTGTTAGGATATTTTCTATTCTACAGACTACTACATGGAAGACAGTTAAAATAGTGCATATACAGCAGAAAAAAAGAAGGGGGTCAAGAGAAGCCACATAAAAAAGGAATGTGATACATCATTTCCACTACAATGTTTAATGGAGATGAAACATTAACCAAACACATAACTTCTTATCACAGACATAGTACTATATACAAAATGGCACACAGGGAAATTAAAGGCTTTAAGGACATCCAATTGACGATGGTTAAATTAAGGGGAAAGTAACATGGAAAATCCATAGAAGATTCAATAACAAAAATTATGTTGTCACAATTAAAAATTTTATAGCGATATCCTTTTAAAAAGGTAACAGCTAAGAGACAATGATAAATTCACAGTTCCCAATTCAAGAATGCACATAAAATAAATGACAACAAGAAAAACAAATTACTGAAATAAATGATTAAGTTAAATTTTAAAACTGACACAAATAATCGTAATAAAATGAAAATAAAATGTTGCACAAAATAAGTTTGGGAACATACAATAACAGCCAAATTAAAATTTCTGATTATGCAGTTTCATTGAATTTTACAAAAACAAAGTTAAAATTTCCACTTGTATGCCATTACAGTTACAGACACAAAAAGGGCAAGTCACCAACCTTGCAAGCCAAATTTCAGAAGATTACAAATTTTGTAGGCCATTTCCAAGCATTGCAACTGCAATTTCTTAAAAATAAGCATGTTATGCTAAAACAAAAAATTAAAAAGGCACGGCTTATTAATTTCTAAAAAAGCACATATACTTTAAATCCAACACTTTTGCAAATATATAATATGCTAAATAAATTTTGAAGCCAAGGTAGCACAGCTACAGAATACCAAATCTAGTTTAATAATAATATTTGCAATTTACTGCATGCCAGTTTTAGTTAAGAATCATTACATTGCCTAATTTTCAACAAAGAAACTGCAGCTGAGAAACAAGTTGAAAATGACCAATGTCCAAAGAAGTTTTTAAATGCAAGTTTTACATAAACAATTGTCCCAATGTATAATTTAATCCCACTGATTAATGACAACAGGGATGAAATGATAGTGTGGTTTGCCGACAGGAACTGCATCCCTCTTGACAGCAGGTGGTGGGGCTGCGTAGACCTTCGGTACAGGTGGCACGATTGTTCCTTGACTCATATGGGTGAAGAGACGTTTTAGCTGTTCAAATGTCACAAACATGCAGATATTCCAAGAACCCAATCTGATAAAAGAAGGCATAAACCTAGAAAGGACAAAAATTAGATTAGCACAATCATATGGACAGCACTAAAGTTAATATTGCACATAATTTGTAGAAACATGTGCAAAAACAGAAAAGCTACAGAATAAGAGTTTTTCCCCTTTAACTGAAACATTAATTACACAATTATATTACTCTGGAAGTGCAAAAGATTTTTTTAATGAGTATATGCTTAAGTTTAAAATATAAAAATTAAAATTCTTAAGAAATTCAGTTACAAGCTTTTTAAATAATGACTTCAAAATATTAGCATACTGTAATAAAATTTTAGTCTATTAAAATATTACATTTCCTTTAAAAGTAGAAGCTTAAACATGGAAAATGCTGAACTTCAAATTAAAAGCACTGCTTTTTTACAGCAAGCTTAATTTTAATCCAAAAAAAATTCACAAGTTATTAAGTTTAACTCTTTTTAAATAAGTTTCAATAACTGTATTAATGAAATGCCAATTAAACTTAAAGGTTTAAAATCATAAGTTATGAAGTTTCATTAAACAATTTAAAAGCATACAAAAACTAGTTTTAAAGTGACAAAACCAATTAATGTCACCGAAATTCGATAAAATTACATAATGCATTAATAAAACAAAATGTTGTAATTATATACTTTTAAAAACATTTGGAAATTTGTTGAAAATAAAATCTGTAGAATGAAAATAATACTCTTTGCTATTTTACATATTTGTAATAAAAATCTACTTGTTTATGTGTGAAGCAAAAGAAAGTTGAAAATACTGCAGAAAGTTTACAAATTATGACAAGGAATGTACATCACAGTCACATTGACAATCAGATTAAATAACACAGATGCCAGATAGTAGAAATAAAATTCATTTGAGGACAGAAGAAAAGCAAGAGCAATGCAAGATAATTTTTTTAATAAAAGAAAATTGGTCCGACTTTCTAGCACACAAGGCCACACATTTTTGGCCATGCTGAGGGGAAAAAAGCAAGATACTCTCCAGAGCTAAAAAAATGCTAACTGAGAACTATTCTAAACAGTCATTCAACAATTCTACAAGAGCAAATATTTTACTACTAAAAGTTCCACTTGAAATTTAACTTCTATTGCAGATATCTTCTCTCCTACACAATATCCATGAAGAAACCTGATCAATCCATAGCAGATACGAGGACATTCCCACAACATGGGAATGCCTGCAATATACAATGGCTCCTACACAATACAACAGGCAAGACGCAAACTATGCGTGATCAATTCTCAATTTTCCTCAAACTTTTAAAAACAAAAGATTTTGTAAAACTAGAAATTTATGCAAACCTGAAATTTACTTAATTGGTGATGAGAACCATCAACTCTTGTATATGCTTGCTTAGGAACAAAGCAAATTATACTTCAATTTTAAAAACTAGATTAAAGATACACATACCACAGCAAGATATCAAATAAAATAACTACTTATAAACAGGCATTCAAAATTTCTCGCTTTAATCAAATATATATTTAAGCATCTTCAAATTAAGTAAACATAGAAGCAAAGAGATGGGTTAAACACAAAGTCTAAAGCCAAATAATGTCACAACATTACAGGCTAATATTACTAAATATTGAATGTACGAAAAAAAATGGTTCTGAATAAACTTAAGTATAGAGATATTATTTTGACAAGATTCTACTCTGGACAAACTGCAACAAAACGAGCCAAGATCCATAAAAGATCCATCTTAAAAAACTTTCATGTAAAATATTTGAAATTAGATTGTAAACAGCCACATGCGATTTTAAGTTCTTTATTAAAATAAACCAATTAAAATAATGAAATTAATGCAAAGTGCAACTCTTGCCATCAAAAGCTTTCACAAAATGAGGGAAAATGAATCAAATGCAGAAACATTTTCTCAGATGAAGGAATCACAGTTGAATATTGACAAAGATTGAATAGGCTATAAAGCACAAAGGTTTCATTGAAAGTAAACACAAAAGAAATGAAGTAACACACAAAGGATGGAAATAGTTATTTGAAGAATTTTAAAACAACTCAGATTTACATGGCAGTTTTAAAGTCATTAATTTAGGTCTTTGAGAAAGTTAATTTTAAAATAAAGTTGATATATTGAGAATAAAATTTTTTTTGTTATCAGTTACAATATCATTATAATAATTTTTATATGCACATGTTTATTAGAAACTTTTTTAAAAGTTTTCACGAGAACAAAGAATACCCAAAAGGGGAAAAAATTTCTTTGCCATCATCTGATATTTTACAAGTTATTTAGGTTAAAGAATGTACATATAAAAAACATTATAAAGATTTTACGCATATTATCAATGTGGGGAACATATCTAGCAACGAGTCAAAAGACAAAACTTGTTGCAGTTATTTAAAGTTAGGTCAAGGTTACTAAACGAAAATAATCATTCAAACAAACCCTTTGTAAAATGAGGTCAAACCGCCCTCTTTAAACATCTTCAAGGCACAGTCTAGAGCACCAGCATACTGGCCGTGATGCGAATTCATAAAACGTGTCTTGACCACATCTACTGGAGATGCCACCACAGTGGCACAGAAACCAGCAGCAAATGCAGATGTGAAATGACAGGGAACATTATCAGACATGAGTCGTCTAGTCAAAATGAACTCTTTTATAAGGTCGTAACAGACAAGCTCCGCTGCGTTCACAATAGCATTGCGAGTGACGTTCGGCAAAGTACCTAGATTATGAAGGGCATTAGTATCACATGCAAAATATAGAACGAGATCAAATACCTTTGATCACATATTCTATATTTCAAAATTAATATCATGTAATATTTTTAAATTAGTTTTACCAATACATAAACTGTAAACACATTGGTAAAACTTAAAGCAGCCAAATAATGGCTAAAGTTTAGTCATCAAATTCATGGTGCAATATTGAAGCTCACAAGAGCCAAACTATTAAAACACTCGTGATGCATTTTTAACTCGGTAGCTTAGGGCTAAATCAGTATATAGTCACCACCTAAAAGTTTAAAAAGGAAAATATAAGCATCAGTTATCAAGTTGAAATAAAATACAGTTCAAAAAGATTAAACAACCTCTAAAACTAATATACAGATTTTTACTAAGCATAAATTTATGATTGTAGGGTTAGCAAAAAAATTACTACCAATACCCAATATTTTTAGCCAATAAATTTACAGACACCAGTTAGTCTAGTTATATGTTCTCAACAAGTCATTCTATTAGAGCTTCATCAACATTTTATGATGGATAAAAAATTGGCTCAACAGAACAAAATGCTGCAATGATACTGAAGTGTTCATTAATCAATTGACATATATGAAAATGTATATAGCGTGAAGCAATATACAGTAAATTTAACTGTAAATATGATAAACATGCTTATTAGCATAGTGTTAACTGCTCTGGATTAAGATTATTATTTTTGCTAACCCTTTAAAAAACAAATATTAAAATCCTATCATTTTTTGAATTTCTGAAAAGTCATTTAGAAAAGCCTTCAAATAAAATAAATATATTTTTTGAATAGAGCTGATAATTTAATTCTTTTCTCACAGAGAATTCACGTAGTCAAATATTCATTTTCTTTTCAAAGTTATAAAAAGTATATTTAGCAGAAATGAATGCATCTGAGAAAAATTAAAGTTACTGCTAATATCCGGTTCTTTACTGTCAATCAGCAAGGTACAACTTCAAAATATTTATGAGATTTATTTGAAAGCCAGCAGCTACTTATATACAGATTCTATGCTGAAAGAATTTTCAATTTCAGCTGATCAGCAAAGATGCACTGCTTGTGCAAATATTTTAATCTTTAAATATAAGAAAAGCCTTCATAATTAATTCAGCATTTAGAATGAAAACATTTTCTAAAGTAGTAAAATATTTCAAGAAGGCATAAAATAATTCATACAGCATTAGAAAACTGGATTCATTAACAAGAGCTACTGCTAAATGTCAAAAAGGAATACATTTTAACCAGTAGTTGGTTTTCTAAATCAAGGTAAATATACTTAAAATTGAATAATCAATGGTAGAGAAGTGCTTTGCTTACCTCAAAGCATTAAACATTATAAAGACTTTTTTTGAAGTCAAATTTGAAAATATTAATCACTTTCAAGTTAAAAAAAATATTTCAAGTTTTAATACATAGATACCGCTACTGAATAGGTTAAAGTACAAATCGAAAATTAAGTATTAAATCAAGTGGAAGCTTCTATTGCTTCAAAATCTGCCCTTTCAGCTTTAAAATTATGTTCAGTTCAAAAATTTGAATAAAAAAGCAAGTTTCTCAATATATTTCATATTTAACAATTAAAAATAGAAAACTCAGATTAACTATGATCCAAAATACATTTTAATTCACAAAAAGAAATAATTTTTTTAGAAGTAGAAATGTTAAGAACTGTGACATTTGCAGCAATGTTTAAAAAAATAAATCGAATCATGAAAAATGGATTTAAAGTAATGAAGTTTAGTATTAGAATAGCTAAAAGCATACTATTTATAAGCCACAACATATTGACCGACTTGATTTCAAATAATTAAAAAATAAAACGAAGTTTGAGTAAACAGGTTTGAACTGAACACAAAGCAGTTGCACTGAAAGTGAACTTTCCCTTATACTGAAAAATCTCAAGAGAAAGCCAAAATCTTCATTTAATATGAACTTTAAAATATAAACCTATCCCACTGCCATTTTAGAGACCATTAGCCATTTTATGGATGGATTAAAATCGATACAGTATAGAACCGAAATTTCCCCTTGAAATTAAAAGCTCCCAAGTCATGTTTAAAGATATTTTACAAGTCAAGATTAAGATTTAAAATGGATAAGATCATACTGACCTTTCCATAGTCCCTTCATTCCTTCTTCAACAGCTATGGTTCTGTAAGCGCTCATGGTTCCTATATAACGAGGAGCAACTCCAGTTACCTGAGCCTGCATTCGAACCTTGACAACGTCAGTAGGTTGAGCAAAGATGACCGACATGCCTCCTGTGGTAATCCCAGCCAAAATACGGATACCAACATGACTAGCAGGTATGCTGTCATTGACTGAAAAAAAAAGGTACCCAAAATTTTAATATAGATGAAAATGAGGTTATAATTTAATCCAAAACAAATTTAATTAAAATATGGGTTTAGATTAATATTCTATTTTGAAGCTACACAAAGACTCTTTTGAGATGGACCTTATAATTTCAAACTGATCAATTAAAAATTTCCTATGTTTACTATATTTGTCAATTCTTTTCAAATTCTATAAAATGAAATTAATTTACAAAGCAAATCTAAACCACATCTCCACATTGACTTTAAAAATTTAATGCCTTATTAAGCCTCCAACTGCTGAGTTTTTCTAATAGCCAAATTAGATGCAACGTTTGCAAGCATGTTTGAACAAAGCAAATTGTTATTTATATGCAAGGCTTTATTAGTATAAGATTCAACACTGTAATAGTTCCAAGTAAACATAATAGCGCGAGAAAATTGCAGGATGCAGCAGAAAATAGACTTTCTTCCTACCTACGGAAATCACAGGATAAGCAATCAAAGGGTTATTAAAGCTTCAAATATCAGAACTTGCCATTTTAGGACAGCAGGTCTAAATTTTATAAGCCTAGAAACACACAGAGAAGCCAAGCCTTATGGGTTTTTTTTTTAAATTTTATTTTGATTACCTTCTTAGCTTTAAGAAGCAATATAGTTTTGGCAGTTCAGATTCTTTAAGCATAGTAAGTTGCAAAATTCTGTACATAAACTGACTAACCTAAAGCACTGTATTGATTTTTAACAGAATCGTACAGTCCTATCCGGACAGAGGCAAAACACATTTGTCTCTGCAGGCCAGCACAAAGACCATTATACAGGCTTTTGGGCCCTTCCTTCTGGACGATATGCAACATCATTCCAAACATTCCTTTCTTGCTTACAGCACCCGTTGCTCCTTCGCCTTGGATCTGAAAAATCAGAATATTTTATAATACTTCTAATGAATTTTCTATCTTCACGACTTACTAGATTTCCAACTATCAAAAAATTTGTATCCATCAAACAGCTATAAATGTTACATTACAATGCCAATACTATGTTCTTCAGCAATGCAATATAATTTACAAAAATAAACATAAAATGAAAATTAGGATTGTTAATTTAACAGAACCTTGTTGCAAAAAAAGATTTAATCAGAAAAAAAAGGAAATAAATTATAAAAATGCCTTCTTTAAATTTCAATGCCATTGATAGTTTATGTAGCTTATTAACAGTTCAGGTAAAGAGGGAGACAAGTGTTCAATGGAAGAGTTCTCATTTTGTATGCGTTGTCAAGTGTGGCCTCTTTGAGGCAATTGAAGAGAGTAAATTTATTTAAAAAGTTATCAAAGATGCTTATTAATGCAATAAATAGAAATTTTCTACTTCAATTATTTTCTACTTTTTAATCTCGAGATTTATTGCTTCTCAAACTATTACGTGATGCCAATGGTATGGAATCAAAATTTCACTCATGGATTAACAGATAATTAAATCCTGAAAATATTAAAACTGAGCATTTCCAAGGAGAATACACAAGTGTACAAAATTTCAATCCTCTAGGCAATCATTAGGTGAGTGAAAAGAATTACAAAATTCCATCTTTACAAACATGTAACAAATTAAATAAAGTGGCTTAAAAAATTAATTAAAAAAACAAATCCCGAGTTTAGTAAGCAGTAGTCCAATTAAATAAAGGATAAGAAAAACCTAGATATCTATATATTTATAATTTGAAGAAAGGTAGGAAAACCTTACCTGCAGTCTAACTTTTGCTACATCCAGAGGGAATGTGATCAAATCAGCAATACATGCTGCAGTCCCAGCACTTACGAACTTCACACCAACAGTTGGTTCTTGACGCAAAACTGGTAGGCCAACCATTTTCACTCAAAATTTATATATCCCCAAAAAATAAACTTTTATCTGAAACTGAATAACTGAAAGAAAAATAAAACAATTAACATATTGAAAGAATAAAAGAATAGCGATTTACAATAAAGAACTAGAAGCATTAAAGATTAATTTTATATAACTCGTAATGTTGTCACATTAGTTAATTCTAGCTTAAAACTTGTATTCTAAATGGATACTTAACAATTATTTTTACTCTAAGAAAAAAATAGAAGCTAATGATGAAATTAAAAATTATTCAATTTAAACAACATCTAAAGCTCGTCTTATTTACAAGATGTAAAACTTTCCCAATTTCAATCTCTAAATGGAAAATAAACATTACATCAAAATCCTTACTGAATTTTAGTCTGCCTGGTAGAAAATTCAATATTATAGTAACTGATATATTACAGACGCTACACATAACTTAGACATTAAGAGACTACTATACAATACAAAATTTCAAATTTCACAAAACTGCAGTATATCGTTATCAGGGATGCCACTCACAAAAAAGCAAAAAAGAGGAAATCACACGCGAATTAAAAAAAGCAAAAATGAGGAAATTGTGCGTGAATTTAAAAAAGTTAAAGTGTGGGAATCGCACACAAGTAAAAGAATTTGTGAAGTAAAATTTCCATTTTTCATAACATTTATGCATGAATTTCATGAATTAATATAATATATAATAAAATGAAAATTTGATTATAATTGAAATCAATGTTATAAAATTAAAAGCTTTTTAAAAAATAAGCTGGCTGCATAAAAATGAGGCTTACTCACACATACAAATATATATATAATTTAAATTTTATTTTTAATTACAATTTTTACCCAATAAAGCTGTGCATGAATATTAGAAACAGAAATCCAATCCAAATCATATATTTTTACAATTAAAAAATGTCCAACACTAGGACAGAATTTAAAATGTTTAAGTTGCTAAAAAGTTAAATTACTGCATTCTTCACACAAATTAAAAATTTTGAAAAATACTAACAATATTACTAATTTTATTACAATGCTGTATTTTTACACTCAAATGCAGAAAATCTATAAAAATAAAACATTTTCATTTTTTATTTTTAATATTTGCACGCAGAAACATCTCTTTGATATATATATATCATATAGTTAGGATATTATTTTTTTAATTTTAACATTTCTTTTAGAATTAAGTTCAGAATGAAAGTTTTTGACAGCTTCACTTTTACTTTTATCCTCAACTTTTCTTCTTATGGATTCATTTACATTTTCGCCACTATTAAAATTTGGTTCATGCAGTCTCTTTAAACTATGTGTTAGTTTTTTCTTATGATTTATCCTTTGCCTTTTAGTTGCATCTGCAGACATCTTTTTTGCAGCTTTTTTGTCAGAGCTTTTTCTTTACTGGCATTTAATTCTCTTTTCTCTTAATGATTTATTTTGTTTAAGTTTATCAAAGTAAACATTCCGTGAATTTCTTACATTTCTCATCAGTTTCAGATCAACTTTTTCTTTGAGAAAGTCATGTTTGGAAAACATACAAACTGCCGATTTTTTTGTGAGCGCAGCTCATACTTTATGCACTGCATAGCATTAAATGTTGAAACATTTAATCTATTGCTTCCAGGTGTAATCACATTCAATATGCTAAAGCTACTTTCCACTTTGGGTTCATGGAAGCAGGTTAGCAAAGCAAATGCCATCCTTGAAAGTAGAGGATATTTTGAGGTATTCTCCACATCTCTCCACCATAAATCAACAGATTCTTCTACAATATCACTAAAATGATCATTTTGAAAATCATGTATTTCCAAATCATATGCTTCTTTTTCTGAATCTTGAATAACATTTGAAGCATAGAGTGGTAGTTCTTTCATCGATTCTAATGCAACAGAAGTCCTTCTATTGCATGGATCCAGTGAAGATACTGCCATTAAAAAAGGGTTGGCAAAAGGCATTTTTTCCACAAGCCACTTAGCACACCCAATGTATGCCTTAAATACACATATCTTAAAATTTATTATCACAATCAATTGAGATTTCGGAGCCAAATTTATAAGTTGCTTTGCAGTATCACCCACAAAGATTGAAGAAAAAGAAAGAAATATCTGCGGAAAGCGAGGATTGATTTTTTATTTTAAAAAAAGCGGAAATTTTCAAACCGCGATTTCCGCGGAATTATAAAAAAACAAAAAAAGCGCCGTTCGGCGGAAAAGTGGCATCCCTGCGTTATAAAGAATCTTTAATGATCAATAACTTCAATTTAAAATACTGCAATAAATTTAGATCACCAAGTTCCTTTTCCTTGATTCTTCAAATTTTAAAAAATTAGCTTATTTGTTTGACTATTTAGCATGATTCTATAGCAACTTGATTAATCTTGTATCAACAGGTTCATTTCTTAAAATATGTTTGAAATAATGTGTCCTATAACGATTTGATAACATCCAGTTACCTCCCACTGCTGTTTAGCCTCATCGGACACCTGAAGGCTTAATATTGATGCACGTCATGGGCATTATCAAATATTTTTCACACTTTAAAAAGCACAGAAATGTAAGATCTCTAAACAAACGTATTTATCAGAGTGGGTAGTTTTAAAACAGCAAGTCAATTATATTAGAGTCGTTAACACACAGTAATCCAAGACATCTACCAAAGAAAAGAGTAAACAGCACAGATTTTTTCTTCATTTCTATATGGTTGCCTTGACAGATAATGCATTTACTAAAAAGTGGACAGATTATACAAAGAACCAAGAACAGCCATTTTCTTCCCATGTTTGACTGAGCTATTACACGAGCAACAGATGCCCGTTAAAGTTAGATCTTGTAGTTGTGTTCACTTTCCTCCATTGCCTTGGTCTGCCAATAATTATTTTGCCAGCCAAAAGCCTTTTTATACACCCTCGAGCTCAACTCTGAACAAGATATATTTTTTATAATTAAAATGCATCTTACAGAAACTGGAAGATTTCATGTTAACAGATTATCCATACCTGGTGCTGTAAAATATACTTGCAACGTTTATACTTCAGCTTTTTAAAATTTTGAATAATTAAAAAGATTTTAAAGTGTTTGAAGTGAAGTTTAAAATTAAATTTTTCCTGTATTTCTGGCACTCAAAAATTATACAACAAGGCGATAAAAAAATTGTATAATATAGGGTTAATTAAGGCTAACAGCACCATGAATATTCAATTAGACTTTGAGGTCATTCTTGTAGCCAAGAAAGGTTTTAGATTTTTGACAGAAATCATACACATGACTATCTATACCTCTACATAAGTAAATCACACTATAATGAATTTGTTATTGCTCAAAATATCCAACAATTACAAATCAGAAGGTGCAATAAAATCACAAAAAGAATTTTTTAGTAGATAAATCAGAAAGTTTAACGAAGTTGAAGTTGATTTGACTTTCCCTGGCACAAGATCCTCGAATGGGATAAGCTGCGCCAGAAAGTTTAACGAGAATATCAATTCATTACATCCAAATTGTCTTACTGATAGATAAGGATTTAAAATATCTAAACAAAATGATATCAGGTTAAAGTTCAGAGGTAATGAAAAAATTTCCTTCTAAACTAGAGTTTGTTAAACTCAACATTCATTATTACTAGTTTCAAATATATCAAAAATAGTGAAAAAAACTAAGGTAATTTATAATATAAGCTCTTTACCTTTCAAAAAGATTATAAAGTTGATAAATGATAAAATATAAGCTGGACAAAACTAGATTTGATACATATTGCAAAAATGTTCAGAAACATAATACCTAAAAGATTTTATACTTACACTAAAGTGTAGGTGGTAGCTGCTTGGTATAGATGACTGCCGAAAAGAGAAAGATCGATCAACTCACTCGCATATTACTATAAAGATTAAAAACGTCCTCAATCTCACTACTCCAGTACACCGGTATTTCAGCACCACGACCGACTAGATTTTTCTTTAGCTCTGTTCGGTGACCCACGTTTTTCATAATAACAATAGTCTGGAAGAGAGAATTATCAGGATTAATAAATGGAATTTCCAAATAAAATACTATACATTTTATAGTCACCATTTTGATACTGCATTAATAAATTGAAGACCAGACTCTTAAGCAGAAAACACAGCATGATATTTTAAACACGACCAAGAGAACTTAACCGATTGATATTCAAGTGATATAAAATATACGACAATACTAGGCAATACAAAAAAATTTACAACACTACTTCAATACTTAAAACGAATTAAAACAAAGAGTTTGTAAATAATGTCTTAAAAACATGCAATGCAAGCTTCACATATAACTAAAGTTTTCTAAATTACATTAATTCTTTTTCAAAATCAGAATACAAGTAATCTTCGTCTTCCAAAAAGATGCACAGAATGAAAAAAAGCAGCTTCAAAATACGAATATATAATTTTGTCTTGTTTCCACAAGGAACACATACAATTCCACTCTTGCACAGAATGCAATAACATCAAAGCATTGTAATAAAAATTTCTGCATCGCATTTTTAAGGTATAAAAATTTCACAGATAAAACTAAAATTTCCAAATTTATCAAGTTTCAGCTTTGCTAATTATTCACAATAAAGAGTTATCTAAACAGTGACATAACTAATAAAACTTAAGTGAATCTATTCATCAAGACAAAGGGCTTCACTTTAATTCATTAAAAATTACTTTTACACAAATCAAATTAAAAGACATTTATATAAAATAGATTTCATACATGCATGCTACTTTTAACTTTAAAAACATTCCAAAATGGAAGTTTACCAAAACAATGAAAATCTCCAAACTTGATCAGAGTTTGTACCGAAATTTAAAATTACACTCTGATCATGACCAAGGTTGGAAACGTATTAAACTTGGGATCCTATCAGACAGAATGGCACACAGGCAAATGCTATTTAAAGAAGTGACAGAAGGGAGAATAACACAAAGATTTAAGACTAACTGTGATAGAAAATGGCACCGGTTCAAACTTTTTTTTCTATCATTTCCCTTTCTCTATTTGTTAGACTTGCATAACATAAGATCACCAATGTCACAATACTCAGGAGCAACAAACTCCAAAGATTATTTTGCAGGAAGGGAAAAATAAATTCTTTATAAAAAATAAAATCTGTACAAGAACTTGGATTGTACTAGTGATTATTTTACAAGAAAATTGAATAAAAGTATTACAAATAAGCACAATGCATTAAGTTCATTTTGAAAACACCATTCATCATGCAGTACAAATAAGTTAAAATACATCAAGGAAATATCAATTACATGAGGGGGTGGGAGAAAATTTTAAAAAAGTATAAACGTTTGGATATGATGACTGCATTTTCATTGATTGGTTAAAAGTTGATGCTAGTCCACTTTAAAAAAAAAAATCGCGGAACTACGATAAAAAAGTTTTAAATTAAGAAATGCAAACAGTTATTTATTCAACATGAAACACACAACTTGTCAAAGTAAATCGATAAAATTGTCAGCAAAATCCGGTTCCAGATGGATCGATAAAGGAGCTTCAAAATATGACCTCTCTAAAACAGGCTTCATAGGCATAAAATACAGAGTATCCAAGTAATTCTAGAAAAGTTTTCTATCGAAATTAGTACTAGTTAAGAAGATATTATTAAACAGCTCTTGTATGGCAGAAGATAATGAATTTATCAACTGGAAGGGGGGGGGGACTTCGGTTTTTGTCGTATACGAGAACTTTATAAAAACAGAATGAATATTGTACCATGTAGTCAACGTAGAAAATGCAACATTTTAGAGTAAAACACTTAAACAGAAAAAAAACATACGAAAGCTATAATTTGCAATAATATTTGAATAACTCTTTAAAATATTCAAAAAACGCCTACTATATAAAGGTGGAATAAACAAAGGTTACTTCCAAAAATGTTTTAAAAAAACTCCAAAAGCTTTAGCAAAAAATTAAAATTTGAAAGACAGAATATCATATTACACTTACTCGCTCAGTTTCCATTGAATTTCTGCGATCGCCCTAGTTGTGACTTTAAATATATAGCTTTTCTAGCCAATCACATCACGTGAATCTGAAGGAGTGACCAATTCAACCAATCATTGCGATTGAAACACATTGAGCTTTTAGTCAAGGTTAAAGTTGAAGCTTTTTCCCTTTGGAAGAATCAAAATAAATCAGAGATAACTATCCGTAAAATTAATAAGATAACGCTTTCTGTTTCGTAGCATTTTTTTCTCCCTGATTTTTTATTCTTAAGTAGAGAAACCAAATAGTGAAAAAAAAGAACTTCATTATTTTGTGAATACTAAATATACATAAATATAGCACAATAACGTCGGCTCTTCTTTACGTAAACGAACAAGACAAATTAATGAAAATTAATTAGGAAAAGTGTTTTTGGGGAAAAAAATGTAGTGTTAGCTCGTATGTTCTGGATTTGATTTTAGATATTTTTAAGTGACCCTCCAGTTCATTATTATCATGGCAGTAAGGCTACATATATTAGGAATTAACATGATAATAATAACCTATAGCATGATAATGCCAGCCTATAACATGATAATGTTTACAGCCTGGCATATTATATCACTGGCGTAGCAATCGGGGGTCAAGATGGTATAGATGTCAAAGGGGGCAGTTTTAGGGGGCGCCATGGAGTAAATAAATTACTGAACATGTTCAGTAATGATATTTTGCTTAAAAATGGCATGTGCATATGCCATTTTTAAGAAAAATATCATGAAGAGGCGTAGTGATAATTAAATGCTCCTGGGAGTTATTTACGCTTGCTAAGCCACTGGTGATGACCTTGATAAAAAAAAATCATATTCTCCAAGCGCCACTTACCTTCAATACGCCACTGACCATGGTACAAAAACGTTATTGCGTTTATGCCTGTTTTTGAAGTCAAAGACGATAATTGGTGAAAAAATGCCATTTCTCCGGGCCTTGATTACACAAACAAAGCCCCCAGCGCCCACCGGGGGGGGGGAATATTATGACCTGCACACCATTTACCCTCGCTTCGTCATTATCCATTTTTAAATTCCAACATGAATAATGTGTCATGCTCATGCATGATACAAAATCGTTCAAAACGTTCTACAGGGCAGACCGTTGGACCCAGTGGCGAATCCAGGATATGGGTCGGGGGGGGGGGGGGGGGGTCATAAAAATTTTGTATCGACGTGACTAATGTCAAACTCATGGCTTATGTAAACCAAATCACTTTAACTTTACTTACTTGACAATAAAAATCATAAAAAACAATACGATACTTTCGATAATTGAATAAAAAATACAGTGAAATAACTAGCCAAAAAATGTCTTCGACCACGTCAACGCTACAAGTACAAGTGGAATGACCAGAAAAGTAGGAAAATTTTCGAACCTGTCAAGCTAGAAAGCAATATTGTCAGGTTTTATTATTTTTTTAAAAAGAGACATTAAGAACAAACAGTTATAGTGATTTTAAATAAAATCAAGAATTCTGACTTAGCTCTGGGGAGGGGGGCTGTAACCCGATAACCACCCCAAGGATTCGTCACTGGTTGGACCTACAGCTACCAAATTTGGCACGTACTTACTTCCTGGGTAATAGGCTCTCACTAAGCAAGAGTTTTCCAAAATATTAATTCTATTATTAATTAAAATTAATGGCAATTTTAACGTTTTCCCGCAATAAATTCGGAGTATATTCTCGCACAAAAACTATTCTTACATCACTTTAAAATTCAAAATATTAGCTTTTCAGTTATGCCGATTCTATTTCCGTATTTTTTTGTCGAATTTTAATAAATTTTCCAAAATATTTTTAAGTATACAGTGGAATCTCCCTATAACGAAATCGCTTGGTTCCAGTTGAAAAATTCGCTATAGAGAAAATTTCGTTATACGGAGATTAGAGATTTTTACAGTTATTTAAGTAAATGTTACAAACCTTTTAGTATAGGCGATAAATTCAAAAATATTTAATTATGACTTTCAATTAAAAATAAAGCAATATTTATTATAAATTTGTTAAAATTGTACTAATTTTTATTGTACAAACAAAATGCTCAAAAGTGAAGACAATTCACCAATTTAGAGAATAATATGTACTAGTACGGATAAACATAAAATGCGTATTGTCACATCCATTTGCTGCGCCACCTCGATTCTTGGAATCTTGACCCGTAGAATTGTTGCTCCCTCTGTAGAAACCCAGATCCCCACAACTGCATTACCTTTCACATAGCATTCTATTGTTATGTGTTATCGCTGGAATGAACAATCCGAGTGGTTCCAGAAACAGGCACGTGTGAGCGATTTGTTTGTGCAGAAATTAGCGACTTGCTTCAAAAATGACAAAAATCGAAAAGATAAAGGTCTGAAAAAATTCGTTATAGGGAGACAACCACTTCGTTATATGGAGAATATTTTGAATGCTATTTAACATTCCGGGTAAAAATTTCGTTATACGGAGAAATTCGCTGTAGGGAGACTTCGTTGTAGGGAGACTCTACAGTATTTTGCAATAGCAATTTTCATTGTTTTGGTTATTACATTTAAACACACGCGCGTTACAATGATTTTAAATGCATTTTTTTGTGTGTGCTATGGTTGCTATAAATCTCTAAAAGTAATATAAAGACAGACAAATCAAGCTTAAACCACTATCATGATACGATATTTCGGGCCAGAGGTTCGAATATCCTTTAACCCCTCCACTGACAACAATGTGTCTGACACGCGCATTGAATTACAGAATTTTTGGTATTTAATCCGTAATTAAGTCAACTTAACAATCAATTTTAAATACAAAAATCACTTGGGCAGGCTTAAATGCTTCAAGTATCCTTTACCATCTTAAATAGATTGAAATAATAAAAAATATCCCAATGTTTGGTGTCATCTAATTAGGAGGCTAAATAAATTCGTAGGTCAAGGTATTAATTTTTACTTTCTTGTATGAAGAAGTATACAAAGAGAAAGTATTGTATTCGTTAAAAAATTCGAACTCGAGATTTTGACGAATCTCTACGTTTTAGACCTCCCTGAGTCCGAAAAACACAATTTTGGAATTATGACTGTCTGTGAACACGATAACTCGAAAACTATTAGGGCAACGAGGATGAAATTTGGTATGTGGTCTTTACACATAATTTGTAGGTTTCTATCAAATTTTGAACAAAATCCGTCCAAGGGAAGTCTGTCTATCTGTATGTCCGTGTTAATGTGAACGCGATAACTTACAAACTTGAATAGCTAGGTAGGTAAAATTTTGTACACATTGACATTTTTATCATCAGGAATGTAGGTTTGTACCAAATTTTGGACCAAATCCACTGAAGGGCTGACAGTCTGTCGGACTGTTTAATCGCATACTTCTAAAAATTATATCTCCTAAACCCTTTGGCTTAGATAAATAAAAATTGGTATGACGGTTGCTAACATTAATTATAGAACTGTGCCCAAATTTCGTTTCAATCGGTTAAAAAAAAGCCGTTCAAATTGCATATTCAATTTTTTTATTTGCGAACCGGAAGTAATCTCTGCGCATGAGCAAGCTGTTCTGCGATAGCGAACGAGGTCATTTTCTCCTGTTTTGTTTTCGCTTCCGCACGCCCTTGCATTAGTTGAGCTTGCTAGTGTGATAGAAAATAAATATTGCTAAGTTTTAATACATACGCATCTCTTTGAATTTGATTCTTCACCTAAATATTTTACAATCGCTGTAATCTACATACAATCTTCTCATAGTCATTGCATTCTGGGTTACAATAGGTTCGAATTTTTTTATCCACGCAGGGGGAGGGGATATGACAAAGTTTTGAGAAATATACGAAAAAGTTTAATGGAGGCCACTCCCACTGTTTTTTCTGGATTTTGTGTTAGTCGGCATTGCAGTTCGGTTTAAACACTTAACTTAATAATTTTCTTTGCTATCTAATAATATGCTCCTTTCTGTTTCAGAAAGGGGCTGTCGTTTTCATTCATCTCCGAAGGAATATACTACTTGAGATGTTTATAGATTCTACGTAATTTTTATTTAAATTGTAAAGTTAATTAATGATTAAATTTTAGTTTTAAGACTAAAAATGCGATAATGCACGAGTATTGTCGGGCTTTTAAGTTAAGCGATTATTATTATAGTGCAGCTTGGACGCCTTGATATAGGATTGAAGGTTTCGAGTAATGTTTCTAACTAACTCGTAAAGAATTGGGGGGAAATTCATATTTTATTTTTCAAACAAAACAGGAATGACAGTAGCTTCCTTCAGAAATACAAATGAACTTAATTCTATATTCAGAAATATTTCAAAGAAAGCTCATTTTTTCAGTCATATTTTGTAATTATCATTTCTCTTTAATAAAAGGAAAGTTCTAAGATTAAATTCCATAAGCTAATTTATTTTTGTCTCCAGCTTTCAAGATCAATTTGAAAAGGCTTCTATATGTTGGTCATTCTGGGAATCTTATATAACCAAAAGTGCATGTATCCACTCTATGTAACTTTTCTGTCTTAATCTATATAATCTAATCAGTTTCTTAATCTGGTAGAGTTAACGAATTTTGTTCGTATAATGTAGTCATCTCTTATATGGTGACATGCTTTGAGTTGGATTAATTATAAATACGCGGAAAAAATACATGATAGAAATTATTACTTATTAATTATTACTTTTCTTTAATTAAACAGGTGGTAGTTTTTTTCCATAAGTTACATTTATTGTATATTAACTATAACCAGAAAAGAACAATTTTGATATATTTACGTAATTATAATCAGTCCTATGTTATTTCAGTAATTTTGGTTCTACGGCTTGGTATTTTTAAATTCGAACCATTAATTAGCGAACACAAAAATCTGAGGAATTTAATAAATCTCTAATTTTATAATTTTCCATAGTTTATGCCTTCTGTGTAAATTTTTCTTTTATGAAACTGAATATCATTTTATATGGAATTCAAAATTGCACTTAATAGCGAATAAGTTTATAAAGATTTAAGATATAATTTCATTTTTTCGATCATATTCTTTCTTTCGATGATATATCCTTTTTATTCTTTTTAGCTTTTACGTACTATTCGTGCCACACAACTAAATTCAATAATAAACATTTTATTAAAATCTTATTCATTGTTATAAAACTAGACTCTAATTTTAATGAGAATAACTTTTGCGGAAATTTATTGTCGAATGCTAATAACTGTCAAAGGTTTATATAAATCAATTACTTCAGTTTATGAAAGTTAATATCTTATAATACACGCATTTTTATGTTATTAACATGTAGCTTTAAGTAAATATTCTGGCTTCTTGTTTGGTTCTTTAATGTAACCAGAAAAAACAACTAATGAGTGCATTTAAGTTCTTTTGCTTACCGGCCTTTAAACCATCGGGAGTGGTCTCCCCTCAACTTTCTCGTATACTTCCCGAAAAAGTGTCATCTCCCTTCTCCCTAGGGTACCGTATTTCACTACTCAGTCCCGTATTACTATTTGTCCCGTTTTCTTCCTGAACTCTGTGTCATTATAATTTTAAAATGACTTGCGCCCAATTTTATAATTATGTGAAAGAAGAAAATGATATAATTAAGAAAGTAAAATCAGCTTTAAAGTATGACTAGGTTAAAAAGGATTAGCCTCGCATCTTTTTTTATTATTCTACGTAATCATTTTATAAGATTGCTAAAACTTTGTTGCTTTTTTTTATCCGAGTAAAATAAGCTATTACGTACCCACATTTTTCATGTTTTATTTATTTAGCACCTAAACGTCCTGTATCAATGCTTGGCAATTATGGCAACCCTTTCTCTCCCGCATGGATAAAAAATTCGAATCTACTGTAACGCAGAATGCAATGATTATCAACGAGTTAGCTGCGTTCCAACGGCCTGTCTTTTCACGAGTTTCGTCCGCGGTTCGTGTTATTGCCTGTCGTTGGAACGGGAAGAATCGATGTGGCTCGTGGGCTTGTAAGTGCATCTGTGGTTTCCCGCTTTGTGGCGGTAAATAGCTCGCACATCAAAGATGCCAGACGGAGCCATTGCATCCGTTCACTCGAGCGCTGCCGAGATATTTGCTAAGCCACGCGCTGTAAAAACGGAGCGACTGTTCTAAATTTCACCGAAGAACGAACCTCGAGTGATTCGAGGTTTGCAGAAGCCACACGCCGCCGTTGGAACTTTCTTTTGGCGCGCGCCTAAGTCGAAAGGAGAGTATTTGTAGTAGCGCGTGTTTCGAAGGTCACGAGTTGCTCCAAAATGCAATTTGGCCTTGTTAGGTAAAGAATATCTGATATACAATTTGAACGCCTTGTTTCTAAACGTTTGAAATGAAAACTGGACACAGATATACCATTAGGGTTAGAAGATCACATACCAAATTTCATTTATCTAAGTAGTTAAATTTAGGAGTTATCGTGTTCAGAAGCATGTGACTATGCAGACAGTTAACGCGTTGACGGATTTGTTCCAAAATTTGATACTAATTTACATTCTTTATGATAAAACTAAATATCAAATTTCCCCATCCAGCTATTTAAGTTTTGGAGTTATCGTGTTCTCATGAACGCTGACAGACGGCCAGACAGACTTCCCGGATTTTGTTAGATTTCAACTCTGTAGCTCAAATAGTTTTCGAGTTGTCGTGTTCACAGACAGACATACATATATGATTCCAAAATTGTGTGTTTTTCGGACTCGGGGAGGTCTAAAGCGTGGAGATTCGTCCAAATCTGGAGTTCGAATTTTTTGACGATCACAATACTTTCTCTATGTATACTTCATATATGAGAAAAATTATTTGCCGGAATATTTCGCAAAACTTTTTTTAAAGAGCCTGTTTCATGTTGCAAAGCCTGTAATTTTTACTTTGAAAATGCAGTTTGTATACACAAAAACATATTATGATGAATAAGATTTCTTTAAATAGTTAAGAGTACATTTATTATATTGTGAAGGAAAAAGGCATTACTCGAGAAAATAATTATTTTGCCTTTTACTTTTGAATTCAATATAAATTTATTCTTTTATTTACAAACTATATTAACTCTATAAATGTCAAAAATAATTTCTTGAAATATTGAAGACGTCCAGGAAAATTTGATAAACGCTAAAAAAACATGCATTTTTCCCTAAATGAAATTATAAAGGAAACCTGAATCTTCTTTAGCCAGATAAAAAATTAACCCCATCGAAATATCTGTTCTTAACGGAAATATCGCAAAACGAAAAAATAAATTTTGGAATGATGGTACGTAACTCTTACGTCATCATCAACTTAGATCAAATGAAAGTCAATTTCTGAACTGAATTTGGTACTAAATTCACGATGACACCCATTTCGTTATTTAGTTCTGCATAAACGATTATGAAGTATGAAACGAATGCCGTTGAGTCCTACGTTCGATGTAAAGCTGTTCACGTGCTGCTATCGTGAGTGTCTACGAATCCGAAAAAATAATTTAGAAAATTCAATTTCTTAAATTCGGAGCAGATTTTCTATGTTGTTTTCTCAATTGAGGAAGGAGTGTGCAACAGGAATCATTTGACTTTGTTTCCCTTGGCAAAGATCCAAAAAGTTGCGCAACAAGTTTCTGGCTGAAACTGGACGAAAAAGAGCGACAACCGTTTCACGCTTCTTTTTCACGGATCCGTGATTGTCACATTTATTGAATGATATCACGGTTCATCTACATAAATGCGTTACGGAGGATCTCAGGGTACGATACCTTTCAAAGAACTCTGGAACAATAGGCGGCAGAAGGTCGTAAATTGTTTCTTTCGATCGGAGCGAGTCCATAGACTGAAGAGTGTAATTCCATTTGCTTGCTGTACGATTATGAAATACGTTTGATTCCGGTTAAAAACAATCGTTGCTATGATATAATTTTATCACTATTATTTCATTATAAAAATTATTGTAGCAACGCAGTAATGATTAGAAAAATCAGTTTACGTCAGGAAAATAAAAACATTCCAGGAATTTATTCGCGTCGATTTAGATTACAATGTTAATAAAATGACCTTTTCCCCCTAATAGTTAGCTCAGAAGCCATTGTTAAAAATAGTCAAACAGCATTACATTTTATAGATTAGATGCAATTTGGAGAGAAGTTTTCCATTTTTGCTAATTAAATTAAAAAAGGTTAATTTCAGTATATTCCGTTTTAATTTGAATGAAGAAAATATAGTTTTACAGTTACTCTGCAAATTTCCTATAAAAAATGCTGAAAGGAAACAAAATATTTCGAAAAGGATGGAAAATTATTTGAAATTCTTGAAGAAAACGTAAGCTTTATTGCATTGTAAATATTAATCGTGAATTTCAGAAATCACTCAAGTGATTTTATGAGTTTTTCCCCAGCGTTGAGAACAGCAAGCTGAGCTGAGTTTGAGTTAGTTCTGAATAACTTTTATGAAAACAGAATTTCTTAATGCAGATATTAAATTCTCTCTTAAAACTCTATGCAATTAATTTATTTATTGCCTCTTTCATTCACAGAGTTGCTTGCAGAGTTTTCTTAGTTGATAAGAAAATGTGAAAAGTGCTTCCCTCTTATGGTGTCCTTTTCTTCCTCACGCACGGAGTATACAGAGAAAAAGCACTATATAGTTAAAAAGGAAAAAAAAAAAAAATCGACCTCGATATTTTGATGCATGTCCACGTTTTAAACCTCTAAGATTTTATAAATAAAAATTGCAGTTAAATTTATAAAAGAACGATATAAATATGTAATACGATGCACAATGCAAGTATCTTTTGGAAACACGCGCCCACTGGAAGATTAAGATGGTAAAGGATACTTGAGAAATTTAAGCGTGTCGAGGTGATTTTTGTATTTAAAATTGTTTCGTTGCCTTAAATACGGATTTAAATACCAAACTTTTTATAATTCGACGCACGTGTCAGACACTTTGTTGTAGGATAAAAGTGTTAACAATGCAACGAGCGTGATGAATGAAACCACGCATATGATTTTTTGGAACTATATTTGTCTGTCTGAGAGCACGATTACTTTCTCTACCCACCACACACACACACACACAAAAACAAACACCACAAGGCAAACAGGTGAAATTTCGTAGACTATCTTTTTTTCACCGAAATTATAGATTTTATCAATTTCTGGACGAAATCCGTCTTAGAAGTCTATGTGTCTGTCTGTCCGTGAGTATATGAGTAATATAACTCAAAAAACGCCGCAGGCCAAATGGTGAAATTTGGATGGTTTTATTTCCGTAGATTGTGCCGAGTTTGTCAAACCCATTAACGGGTTGACTGTTTGTCGGTCTATTGTTCGTGTATAACTGAACTCAGACCGTAAAAAACCTATAAATGAAATTTGGTATGTGGTCTTGATTTTAAATTGTAGATTCAGCTAAACTTTGTAATTGGAACTTTGCCGCCCGCTGCGAACTTCCAAAATGCCGCCCTTCCTTGCATAGGTGCATAAACCAAAAAAAATCCAGGAAAAGGCATGTTGTTGGTAAGTAATTAGTGGTTTGACGCCCTTAATTCACGCTGAAAGTTTGTGAAATCGTGCCTCAAACACCACTTCCGTTCACCCATGCAATTTAACGACAACGTAGGAAAATACGAACTAATATACGAGTTTTATGCACACAGATTGAGCTATTTACTTATTTGCCCATGCCGGCACAGCCTACCCAGAGGGTGTAAGGCGCTGACCCGGACGGAGGGGACAAAACAGCAACAAAACAGAAAGAAAAACATTACATCAAATTAGAAAACATCACAACAAAACTGAATTACACTGCATGCAAAAAAAGCAAAGTAAAAGTTATGAACAATAAACAGAAGACAAAGGAAGTAACAAAAAAGTTCATGAAACAACATCGAATAGAAACAGGAAACGGAAGATAAATAAAAATTCAAACAAAAACTTAGAATGTTAAGCACATTACAGCATGTGTGTCAATTCAATATAACACATTTAAAATTTTATATTCCAAGAAGAAATAAAACCAAAATATAAATGTTAAAGAAACATCGACTTATTTCTTTGACAACGTTTCATCAGTCAGAAAGCTCACTCGCAAATGCAACTGGAAACTTAAAGATCTGTTTGTCCACAAGCCAAATTTATTATTTAAAATTTTAAACCATGCGATTTTGTTTGCGTTAGCAGGTCATTTAAATGAGCTAGGTCTCTGATTATCTCAGATATAAAATTATTTTCCTCAGTGGCGAATCGGAGGAGGGCTATGGGCTGTTAGTTCTAAACTAAACCATGATTTTTTGATTTTATTTAAAATCACTGAACTGTCTGTTTCTGATCTCCTTAAAAAAAATGAATGAATAAAAAAAACGTGACAACATTTCTTCCTGGCTGGCAGACTCGACAATATCCCCACATTTGTGCACTCGTACTTTGTACGTTCACGCGGTCGTAAACACTTTTGGCTATAATTATTTCATTATGTTTTTATTAAATTTGAAAGTATCGTAGTGTTCTTTATGATTCTTATTGTCAGGTGAGTAAAGTCTATAAAGTTAAAGTGTTTTTTCATAAGCCATGAGGCTTTTGAACATCGACGATACAAAATTTTTTATGACCTCAGCCTCAGACCCAAATCCAAGATTCGCATGTCGATTTTGCCGCCCTTTTCAGTGCCGCCCAGGCGCCCCCCTTCTCTTTAGCTACGCCACTGAGTCGAAGAGAGAACACCCTCTGGTTAAACTTTGGGATTGAATCAAAGAGCGAATTTAATAAGTTGTTTTTCGTGCATAATACCATGCATAATTAATGAGTTTTGTTTTAGCATAAAATCACGAAAGCTGCTTAATTTTTTCTTTTCTAAAGCTGAATTAAAATCCAGTATTTTTCTTCGACGCTTTATCAGTTTTTTATAATCTTTTTTTTTCAAAAGGAACAGCTCAAGCGATAAAATTTACAATTCAATTCAAATAATCTAGTTATTGACTGCAAAAAAAAGGATAACTTATGCATGATTTTAAAAAATGGATGAAAGTCCAGCATAACGTTCGAAAAGTTATGCTATCATTTTACGTCGAGTCGTAAAAAATTAGATGGTGTTTGAATTTTTTAGCGCTACTTTCACGTTCTTTATATTGTTAGACTTGTATAAATTAATGTTCCGTTTTGAAGAGCCGATGGCTATCGGGTATTTATAACCGACTCATACTAATTCAAAAAATGTCGACGTACAGTTAAACTGACGAACATAAACTTTCACTGGTAACTACCAGCGCAGGTACTTTGCTCAGTCTTCAGTTGCTGCTATAACCGATTTACGAAAACTTTCAATGGAACCAAACGATAGGAAGCAGCCTGTGTCATAACAGGACGTAAAATTTAACCTTCCAGCGGGCGCTCTGAACAATTTACGATTACATAATCGTATTACAAATATATCGAGTTGTTTTACAAAAATAATACAGCTTTTATTTATGTTATTCGTATTTATTAGTTTAATAGTAAACAAAGATTTTATAAGTAAAATTGACTTAATTCATAAAAGAATGATAGTAAATATGTAATACGATGCCACAGTATTTCTTGAAAACGCGCGCCCGCTGGAAGGTTAATGGAACTTTCATCTGATTGAGTCTCTAGGGGCCCTTAGACAATGCTAATATATAAGCCCCTACCCTTTTTTTTCTCTTCCAACTTACAAAACTGTTTTTGTATTGATTTTAGCAAATTAGATAGTATCAATGGCAAACTGAAATCACAAAGACATAACCTTAAATGTTTAAAAAATTTATTTTAAAAATGCTTGACTTTTCATTATAAAAAAAAAGGAAAATACTTAAAAAACCCATTATTTGTTTTAAGAATTGATTTACGGCTAAAAACAGTTTCTTACCAATCGGCAACACTGGCGAGTTCGAAAAAAATTTCTTGATAAAATTCTATAATAGACAAATACAATTTTAAGAACTAATAATATAGTTAGAACTCCTTCTACATTGTAGAATAAAAATATGGCATCTTCGCGCACAAAAAAGCTAAAAGATGCATCCGAAATGAAAACGTCAATTTATTGTTTTTTTTTTTTCATCAGCACTCAGGTTACGATGTTATAAATTGGTTTAATAAAATTTAGTATGTACACTTTGAACAACGGACATTGAGCTGTCTTATTCTCATTATTTTAGAAGACAAAATTAAGTACGTTGTTTAAAGATTCACAGGGCATTTAAGGGTTAAAACTCCCCATTAGCCCAAGAGCTATACAATGTATTCATATGATATCTCTACGAGCCAGACGCATTAATATCAGAATATCGTGGAGATATCGAAAAGTATCTTGTGCTTATCAGTGTTGTAATAGCAAATTTTTTCAGTGGGGAACGCTAAAATTCCAACATTTTTGTACACTTATTTTTAAAAAAATAACATGTAGAAGTGTTATAGAAACCTTTGTTTCTAACTGTCATTTGTTTAAAAATTCTAAATTATAACCACTTAATGTAAGGTTTTCCCATTTAAGTTAAATCTATAACACATTTTAATGCTAAATAAAAAACAGTATTACAAAATATAAACACCATACATATGTATTATTTTTATTCCATTTAAACTTTAAAGATATATTTACAAAAAATTCAAGAAAAATGTTTTCATTCACGACGTCATCAATGTTTTCAGTCAAATATGACATTGCACCCAGCAGCAGCAAGAAATGATACTGCACACAGAACTTTACTTTTTACCAACTTTAAAAGAACAAAAAAAATTTATAGTACATGAAAATTATACAATTAATAAAAACATGCAAAATTGGACGAAAAAAATGGGATTTATCGAAAACCAGTGGGTGCGCCGTTCCCCGTGTACTCCACTACACCCTGGTGCTTATAGGATTCGTTGTCGGAATATTATGATAGATTGGCAAACAACTGCATCAACTCATTATAATTGAACAGGTTTTTACAGAATTCTCATTTAGATCCTCATTGGGAATTATTATTAAAGTTATAAAGAAGAAATTATCAAAACCGGATGAACAAAATCATAGATTAGATTTATAGCGCGCGATATATTGCAGGCCTTGCACTCCGAAAGAAATAATAAGATGCATATTTTATACGTGAGTGTAAGGAGATTTAGAGCTTTAGGAAGCTGAAAAATATTGTTATTGATTTGTTATTACCCTAAAGATTAATCTTGTGTTTTTGCTATCATATGGTTTTTTACTATAAGCGCATACAACAAAATGAAAAAGATGCGTCATAGTCTCGACATAGGAGTGCAAAGGGTTAAGGATGAAAATGTGACTAACAGAGGGTTAATTGCGTCATTTTTCAGAGCGTTGTTCCATCATGTTCTTACAAAAAATGTTAATTAAAATTAAAAAAATAATTTAAAATAAAATAGTAAAAAAAAATACAAAACATTTTAACACAATCTGAATATTATTGAATCAAAGTCTTGCGCATATTTTTAAATTATAAAGTAAATATTTGTTTTAGAATTATGAAATAGCACAATACAAAACTTGTGAAATTATAAGAATATTTTTTTGAATAATGTTCAGAAATTAAAAAAATACTTGATATTAATTTTGAATAAGTTTGGGTGTACGACCTTGTAATCATTAAACAAACGGCCACAAAATTAAATTAGTTTAAAATACGCCAAAAAAAAAAATCAGGCTCAGGGCCTCGTCCAACCCTTCCTTTTTTTGTTAATCTCTGTCCTGCTTTACACATCTGCTATTTCGTCTTTTAGAAATCATGATCTTAATCTTTAGGAGAAAAATTGATGTGAAATGTTGTTTTAAATAATATACTTTTAATTACGCTTTAAGAACAGAATGTCACACTCAGGCAAAATGTTGGATAGTTTAACTTCTAGGTACGGCGTATACTGTGCGCACAGTTCACCGATCTCGAGATTGAGGTGTAGAAATCCAGTTAACGAAGAGGACAGCGGCTTATGGACAAAAAATGTGTATATTATCCATCCATTCAGACCCTAATCTTATTACATCTATGAAAATAAAGTTTTATATAATTATATAAGCATAGAGTTAGAAAAAAAAGGAATGGCGTATAAAGTTTGTCAACCTGATCTTAGTGTTCTAAAAAGTTACCTGTCCACAAAGGGTTAATTTATGATTATGACGTTATGCGATTATGATGCTTAAAGTATCCGAATTATTCAACAAGTACAATTTAATAAATACTATTTAATTATATAATTTCATAGCATCACATATATAAGACAATTTGACAGCAACCTAGATGTAATTTTTCAGAACTTTTCAAGGCCATCTACAATTTTTTCAAGGTCATCCACAGTTCGTTACGTAGCACGCCCTCTATTACCTTCCGCAATGTGAGATTCTTGGAAGCCATTTCTTGAAAATTCGCCATCAGTTACTTAGAGGCAATCGGTGCGAAGATTCATTATAAAATCTTTTTTGTTCACTTCTGTCATCCTCAAGGAAGAAGCCCTTGATATCCCTCTGAATGCTGGACAATGGTCACTAAGACGTGTCCGATAGAATAAATGGACTCCTTGCCATTGATTGACTCACAGTAAGACGCTCATTACTGAATCTTTTCGTCTTCCAAATGTTAGAAATCCTCCCATGGAATTCCTACCCTTAATCAGGTCATTCACAGGGATTTGCGGAATTTTAGCTTTTGAACACATATGTATTGTATTCGCCTGACCAGGTAACGTCAATAGTCGAAAATGACGACGCCACTGCTAACAAAGACATATCTCCGCTGAACTAGAAAAATCTGAGATTTAGTTTCCAGTCGATTTAATTTTACATTTTTTGAAGAGAATAGCCACAGAGGAATGAGAGAACAAAAATGGTGAGACAAAAATAAATGCTCATATTCATAAAACTGGTTGCAACTATTAAAGAAGATTTAAAAAATGACAAACTATGGATTATTTCCAGAAATTACTACAGACCATGCTACTGGATATTATTCGTAACGATAAGATACAGGGTGTCCGAGGAATTTCTGGACATCATTTAAAATTGTATAAAAAAACTAATAATGTTTCATCTGACTAATTTTTTACCAGATAGCGCGTTTAAAAGTTTTTTTCTGATAGGTAACACGCCGTTTCGTCACCTATAATTAAGAAGAAGGGAGTCATCTAATTGCATAGTTGAGTGTCGGTCACCGGTACCAGATTTCATTCGCATGGCTGCGATCAGCAGAAGCGGATGCTCGTTTTCTGGAATTAGTTTTTTAGTTCAACTTGCGTGTAGAAAGCTCTTCATTTACACATGAATTAACAAATTATTGAGTGTAAAATTACAAATACATGCTTTTATTTTTCTTCCTGCTTTAATATTTTCGTAGATAATGGCAAGATCTTTTGATTTCTAGTAATTTACGACCCCCTAGGACTATCGAAACGGCGCTGGCCTCATATCTGAAAAACTTTAAAATGCGCTATCATTTAAAAAACTGTGGATAAACATTATTTAAAATTATTTTTTTGAAATGTGTCCAAGTTCTCGACACACTGCACAATGAGTGTAAATCGTTGAAAATCAGCTCCCACAATTAGAGCTTTACCACAATTTGCTATAATGTTAGTTACCTCACCACACATTCTCTCTATATATATGTATGTAATAATCTCACTTAATTTTATGTCAAATTTAATATTATATATTTTAAAATCTTAATGTATTCACAAATCACTTTTCTAAAACTCCAGCTCCTTCGTTCTTTTCTCGCGCTGGAGGTATATTAAATCTCTCATTTTGGCATATTTATTACTAAAGAATATTTTAACTCGTTTCCACGCGCACACACGTCTGAAATCAGCGACTTTTATTGTCGCCATGCATTTCCTAAAACACTTTACGTAATATACTAAAAATAGCTATTCCCTTCACTTTGATCATGTTATATTGTTATTCCTGCTGAAAAAAGAGGATTTTTCTGCTCTCTTTGGCTTTAAAAACTTAAACTAAGATGTACGTACAGTTCCGTAGCTCTCCGATAATAAAAAAGAAATTAGTTAATAACTTCGTTTAGTATTTATTTAACGACTACAATTACGAATACATTTCAAATCCATTTCATATATATATATATATATATATATATATGTATATATATATATATATATATATATGTAAATCCGGACTAGTTATTCCATTTCAGGATAAAAGTCATAACTCCGGAATTCTCGCTTCTGCGGCCTAGTCACTTTATATACTTTCAGCACAAAAACTATTTCTTGTAAGAATTTAGTGTTTGAAAACAACGAATTAAAGATAGTTAACATAAGAAAATGCGGAGATTTTTTTTTCTATGCAACGAAGTGGCTTCCTACCCCTACCATTTTCCGCACGTTATTTCTGGCCTAAGTCCGTAAGATCAGGGGCTTCAAACAAAAGAATATCATGCATAAAAATTCCAAGAAGTTTCGGAATAATAGCTTACAAGGTAAAGAATACCTGCGTATAAAATGATTGGGTACGCCGAATGAGATTAAAGTGTAATTGTGCAACCTTCTGAGCGCCTTAATTATTTTTGAACTTTAGCTATCGGAGTTAGAAAACTTAGCTTTTAAAAGCAAATGAACCGATCTTTCTTGTATTTAATTATATCTCTGACATCTTAACAATATTTTATCCGTAGCTTGTTAAGAAATTATACATATAAATAACGAGCTATCCTGCTTTTGAACTGGAAATGAAAACCGAAAAATACGGTCATGCTTCGCCAGAGAATTAAAAGAGTTTCGAGTTTAGTGATGAATGGAAGATTCATTCATTTTGTTAAACCAACGGCTACGTATCTGAAGTTACACGAGGGTTGTTAATGGAATGAGCACTTAACTCCTTCAGAAAAATTCCGCACCATACTAAACACAGGAAGTCTCCAAATGAGTTTTCTGTAATGTTTATACATGGAAGTTCTCACTTCAAGCAATAGTTAAACTTCCAGCGGCGCGCATAGAAATTTTACGACGTATCAGCATGCATTACATAGGCATTGTATTATTTTACAAAAAATAAATGCAACTTTTATTTATGATTTATCTAGGACGAATAATGGGATCAGGGACTAGACAAACAAGGTCTTTTGTAAAAAAAAAAAATGGGGAAAACAGAAAAAATGATAACAAATAACGAAATTATCGCCTTTCTTCGGACCAAAAATACGAATACAAACGATTTATCATAGCATAATTTATGGATATACTGACGATATGTATTAGTGTGATTTTGAAGCATAGTAACGATTAGTAACAACATAATTCATAAGCATGCAAATGATTGTAACATAATTTATAAGCATGCAAATGATTGTAACATATTTTATAAGCATGCAAATGATTGTAACATAATTTATAAGCATGCAAATTATTGTAACAACATAATTTATAAGCATGCAAATGATTGTAACAAAATAATTTACAAGCATGTAAATGATTGTAACAACATAATTTATAAGCATGCATAAATGCTACAATCGTTTGACTGTAACAACATAATTTACAAGCACGGTAACGATTTGTAATAACATAAGATGCTAACGATTTGTAGTAATATAATCTAACATAAGCATATTAAGCATTTGTGATAACAATTTATAATCATTCTAACGATGTGCATTATATAATTTTTAATCATGGTAACGATTATTAATAGTATTAATAATCGTTAATCATTATCGTGTTTATTAATCATTATCGTGTTTATTAATTATTATCGTGTTTATAAATAATGTTATTAAAAATCATTATCATGTTTATAAGTTACGCTATTAAATTTATGAATGATTTGTAATAACATAATGCATAAGCACGGAAACGATTTGTAATAACATAATTAATAAGAATGATAAGGATTTGTAATGACAACCATGTGTTATAACATTTTAATAATAAATTGTAATTGTTATTTTTAGTCTGGGTCATTTTATCTATAGAGTGGAACAAAAATTATCCCTCCGGTGAGAGCAAGTTTAATCACGGGTCTGTTCAAGTTTTAAAAAAACCATTTTGATATCTCATAGTTGAACAAAATCAACTACAGATTCGGAAATTCAGAAGAAGTCGAGAAACATCCAGGGTCGCTGTCTCAGTATTGAACGGAAATCAGGGTTTAAAGTCTGTTTTCCCCGACATATCGATCGGTCCGCACAAAATATTGGGCAACATGCTCGACTAAAACTCTCACGCTTCGCCGCCGGTTTTTCTGCTAGGGCGAAACGACCTTGAAACACCTGAAATATTTCTCCCAAGCTGCAGATTTCGATAACTGTAATTGCGACGGTATTCCGTCGCGCCGGGCTCTTCGGTGAAAAATGTGAGTTTTAATGATTTTTAAAGGTTACGGACTCAATATGTTGCATTTCTAAAAAAGAAATATACGTGTCCTCGCTTCAATTATTCTTCGGAAAAATAATTTCTTAAATCGTTTTAAGCATAGTTACGTTTGAATGAGAAAATTTAAGATACTAGAAGCTTCGAAAATTGCAAATACTTGACATTTTTACGGAACCTTTTGATTAACCCTTTACACTCTGAAAAGTAATTAGGTGCATAATTATTCACTAATTACAAGTGCTCATTTTATTGATTCGAAACGTAAAAAATATATTTGTGTAAGTTCATTTTTCTTGAAAAATTATTCTACGACATCTTACAACTTTGTAAATATACAGGGTGTTTCAAAAATATCTGGCAAAAATGAAAGGGTAGATCAGGCATATGATAAGCATCCCAAATCACCTAGGAACATGGGTGCGCAAACACCATCCAGAGGCAGCAGAAGGAATTTAAAATAATACAGTGCTTGCCGCAATTGCCGACACTTTTTTGAAATTCGCACATTTTTTCAAATACAGTAAAGTCTCCCTACAGCGTATTTCTCCCTATAACGAATTTTTTAATCGGAATGTTAAATAACTTTCAAAATATTCTCCATGTAACGAAGTGGTTGTCTCCCTATAACGAATTTTTTCAGACCTTTATCTTTTCGATTTTTGTCATTTTTGAAGAAAGTTGCTAATTTCTGTGCAAACAAATCGCTCACATGTGCCTGTTTCTGGAACCACTCGCATTGTTCATTCCAGCGATAACGCATAACAATAGAATGCTATGTGAAGGGTAATGCAGTTGTGGGGACATGGACTTCTACAGAGGGAGCAACATTTCTACGGGTCAAGATTCCAAGAATCGGGGTGGAGTGGAGGTGGAAACAGCAAATGGATGTGACAATACGCATTTTATGTTTATCCATACTAATACATATTATTCTCTACATTGGTGAATTGTCTTCACTTTTGAGTATTTTATTTATACAATAAAAATTAGTATAATTTTAACAAATTTATAATAAATATTACTTCATTTTTAATTGAAAGTCATAATTAAATATTTTTGAACTTATCGCACATACTAAAAGGTTTGTAACATTTACTTAAATAACTGCAAAAATCTCTAATCTCCGTATAACGAAATTTTCTCTATAGCGAATTTTTCAACTGGAACCAAGCGATTTCGTTATAGGGAGATTCCACTGTATCTCTTCGAACTTCGACCATATAAAGAATAGTTTTTAACTCACAATTTACATTGAAGATTCGGTCTCGAGGACATTTCGGTGACCGACCAAAAACTGATGATGTTTAAAAGGGATTTTAGCTCATCCCATTTCATAGAAATCTGATAATGGTTTGAGACTTTCGCCAATTATTTTGTGTGTTATGCGTAATATTTACATGCATGTTCGTAAAAATAGCTGGAATATTCGGGAAAATATAAAGGTTTCTTTAAAAAAATCCCAATTTTTTCGCATCTTTTTTCGCTTATGACTTACAGCGTTTTCAACCAAATTGTATGAAATTTACAGAATATGTGACAATATGCTAGAGTAAAATTGTCTAAAAATTTGAAGTAAATACTCTAAATATTAGAGAAGGTATGGGCATTTGTAATAAATGATTTTTTACTGCGCATGCGCTGAAGGTAGTCTGATTTTTCTTTCACAACTTCAGAGCCAGATATAAAAGGCAACTTATATAAAAATTCCAGTACAATACCTTTAAGATTTAAAAAGATATAGGCGTTTTGGCCAGCACTGTTTTATTTTAAAAGCCATCTGCTGCCTCTAGAAGACGTTTGCGCACCCATGTTCCTAAGTGATTTTGTATGCTTATCGTATGCCTGACCTACCCTTTCATTTTTGCAAGATATTTTTGAAACATCCTGTATATATTTTTTAACCATCGAAGTCAAGAAACGTCAAAATGATGCAAGGTCAAGAATGACGTCAGAGAATAGCCTCTCGAGTGCAAAGGGTTAAGTGATGAATTTATTCTTACTAATTAATTTTCAAAGATGGACGTTTCAAACATTTTTTACCTGGGATTCCTTTTTATTTTTTCGTGCCAAAAAAAGTTTTGTAATCGTCAAAAAATTCGACTTCGAGATTTTGACGATTCTTCACATTTTAGAATCGTCGATAAAAACCATTTTTGAAATTATGTCGAACTCAGTTTGACTGTCTCTCAGTGAACACAATGTCCGTGTTAATGTGAACGCGATAACTCACAAACTTAAATAGCTAAGTGGATAAAATTTGGTACACATTTTATCATCAGAACTGTAGGTTTGTATCAAATTTTGGAATTTTGGACAAAATCCTTAAAGGGTTGACTGTCTGTCTGCATAATCGCATACTTTTGAACGCAATAATTTCTTTAAAAATTATTTTGATAAATGAGATTTGGTATGTGGCCTTCTTGCCTTAATGGTAGATCTGTGTCCAATTTTGGTTTCAATCGGTTGAAAAAAAGGCATTCAACTTGCATCTTCGGTTTCTTCACCATTCTACGATGCAAGAAAAGGCGAACTCGTTTTTCCCCACCTGTGTTAGGGAATCGTCCATGTTACTGCCACTTTGTATATTTTTTCCTCACCCGCGTTAGGACGGATACGAGAAAATTGGAGAGTCCACTCCCGCTGGTTGAACTTAGAAAGTGGGAGTTAAGATGGGTAACGTGACCGCATCTGAAAAGCTTTACGCATCTCTTTTCCATTAAAATAAATTGGGATTCGATCCTCTATCTCGAAACATCGTAGCATAATAAAGTTTTATGTGTCATTCCTCTGTCTTTATATTCCTTTTAAGAGTTTATTGCTAATTATTGAAACGATACCGTGCACCCAAATAATTAGTTAATATAGTCTTAACGCCTTCAGCACGAGCGCCGCATATGTGCGTTTCAGCTTGACTCATCTCTGGGCCGAGAGCCGCATCCTTGCGTTACTGCAAAATTGCTGCTATGGGCCGAGAGCCGCACATATGCGTTTGGCTTTTGAAACAAAATGTTTTCTATCAGATGGCGTTACTATTTCATGTTTGTTTCAAACGATTGGTCCCGTACATTAGTATTTCTCTCTCCGAGGTCAGATTGTAGTCGGCCACGTGTCTGTGAATCATTCTATCAGAATTATTTGATTTTTGAGAATACAGTCGACGCTCGTTATAACGACCCTCTGCGTCCCACAGCAAAAGGTCTTTATAACGAGGGGTCGCTATAGTGGAACACCCTTGCGATTTCGCATTTTTTCATCACTTTTTTATCTACCTGTTTTAAGATTTTTATTTTGGCCTCTAGTGATATCGCATTGCGTTTATTTGAAGCGTTCAATTTCGAAGATGTAACTGCTGTTTGCATTTCACCGAAAAGCAACAAGCACAAATGCTCGTTTCGCCCTCCCCTCAGCATAACAAGCTGCTAGACCGTATTCATAAGGCCCGGTGCACACTCGCCGATTTGGTCGTTGGAAGTAATAAATGTCAAAGTGACACAGAAGCCATAAACGACTTCAGGGGTATGGAGAACAGTTGGGCAGTACCCACACACCTCCTGCAGAGCGAAGGAGTCGCAAATGACTTGTCCGATACAATTGCTTCGGACTTTCCCCTCGAATCGGAGAGGAAATTGGACGTCTTTGAGTACGTGGCAACCAACTGGGCAGTACACACTTACGACAATTCGTGCAGTTAAAATAGGTATTATTAGGTATTACGGCATGGAATCATAGATTTTAATTTATAAAAAATTAGATGTTTAATTTTCTCGGGACTTTTACTAATTCCCTCCTTATGTTCCATTGTATACTTGGGAAAAATGAGAAGAAAACATATTGAATAGTTTTGTTTTCTATAGCGTAGCAAATATTTCTGTATGAGTTTAATTTTTATTTGCATAGATTTTTACTTTAAGTTTGCACGCTGTAAAAATCCTAACTACTAAATAAATTTTCGTAAAATCTTACTCCCAAATGCTATGAAGCATACTGAGATTATAGATTTTATTGAAGGTTTTGTGACAATCAAAATTAAATAGTTATTTCTTTATTAATTAGAACCGATGTTTAAATACAATTATTTAATATATTTTTAATTAATTTTTTTGTATCGACTAAGCGTTTTTAAAAACAATAATTTACTAAATTGTTTCTTGATATAATTGCCTGAATTTTTTGTTGATTTGCACACATTTATCTTGAAAGCAACATTTAAAAATTACTAGAAGAATAAGAATAAAATAAAAGTAAAACGCTTAAATACTTTGTACGTTATAAAAATCCAAGCTACTAAATAGATTTTCTTCAAATTTGGCTCACAAATGCTATGAAACATAAGAAAGTTTTTATTGGAGGTTTTGTGACAATCAAAATTAAATAGTCAATCAAAATTATCAACAATGTTTACATATACATAAAATGTTATTTTATCTTTAGTTTTGTCATTCCTATTAAATTCTTAATAAGAATTTCGCTTACTTTATAGTTACAGCTAACATTTCTAGAGGAGGTATAGAAAGTTTCATCCTTGTATTTTTGTTCTGAATCTTACGAGTAACTTTTGCCGCGAGCTCGTCAAATGATTGGACACTCATCCGGAAATAATTAAAAAACTTGTCAAGGTTTTCTCGTAAATCTCCAAAAAGATGTGTAAAACTACCCCCTACTAAATCTAGAATCCACAAATGGATGTAACCAATATCGTCTATTTTTTTAAAAATGTATTTCTTGTATACTAGGTACGCAAGTACAACACGCTTTCTTCTATATACATCCATCGCATCGTTTCTTCTCGGAGTGAGTGAATCGTTGTGTGAGTACTGAATTGGTCGGACACCGCCTGTGGAGAATTCTAGGAAACGAGCCCATTACCATTGTTGTTTTATTGCTTTTCCGTCGCTCAGTCTACATGTGCACCACCCCATTGCTTTCAATGTATCTCAGGTCGTACTACGATTCCGGAGGGTTGTCGCTAATGACTTTCAACGACACAAATCGGCTGGTGTGCACCGGGCCTAAGGCAGTAAGTAATCCTAAGGGTAGGAGGGAAGGTTACTTTTCCTCCAACTTTCCACCCCTGGAAGCAGAATTTCGGCGATGATTCCTGCACAGCCAGCTAGACTTCCGCTATTTTGGAGAATCTTCGGAAACCACGTGACTCAAACGCAAACTTACAATGTCAACCCTCCTTCATAACCCCTCCTAAGGAATCCAGAAATTTTACACTCTCACTCTCTATTCTAATTTCGGCTCTGTGGTGAGTGGTAATTCCCCCCCTCCCCCTGTTGAAGTTGAACTGTAACACTGAAGACTCTACATCTACGAAGCTTGGCAATACAATAATCAAGGTCATTTCAAGTTACACGTTTAGAAACATATTCTTTTTGGAAAAATACCGGGGGAAGAGTGTCCACTGAATTTGCACGTTGTATTGGGATTAGACGCCACTCGACGGTCGTTATACTGGAAGTAAAATAACAGAGTGAATAGGGAAACACAGTTGGGATTTTATCACTGGTCGTTATAATGGAATGGCGTTTATAATGTGTGGTCGTTATAATGGAATGGTCTTTATAATGGAATGGTCTTTATAATGGAATGGTCGTTATAATGGAATAGTCTTTATAATGTGTGGTCTTTATAATGGAATGGTCGTTATAATGTGTGGTCGTTATAATGGAATGGTCTTTGTAATGTGTAGTCGTTATAACGAGCGTCGAACTGTATAAACAGAAACACGTGCTGGCGAGTGTAAATAGAAGCATGTGTTAAAGAACTCTTTAACTCATGCTGGTTTTTATGCCTCTATGTTTTATTTTTGCAGTTATTTCTAAAAGAGCGCGTTAACTTTCCGAGGAGGAAATATGCAAATTTTTAAATGACAAATCTATGGATTTTTCCCAGGATAATGACAATGCAATAAATTATTAGAGTTCTTTAGATAGTTAGGAATCTTCAAATTCTGAATTAGAAGAGGATAGTAGTAATATATCGATTCCAATTCCGTCATGCCAGTGGAGTCCTAAAATAGAAGATTTTTCAGAAGGCTTTGAAGTGTTAATTATTACAATTTTCTGGAAGTATTTTATAATATTGAATGTAAATATTTATTTTTTCTATATTTTTTAATTTTGCATCAATAATCTAGTGTTTGTTTAGGTACTTTCAATTATAGGGAAATGCACTATATTTTTATTTTTACTTTCTCGTATACGAAGTATACAAAGAGAAAGTATTGTAATCGTCAAAAAAATTCGAACTCGAGATTTTGACGAATCTCCACGTTTTAGACCTTCCTGAGTCCGAAAAGCACAATTTTGGAATTATGTCTGTCTGTGTGTCTGTCTGTCTGTCTGTGAACACGACAACTCGAAAACTATTAGAGCTACGGGGATGAAATTTGGTACGTGGTCTTTAAACATAATTTGTAGGTTTCTAACAAATTTTGGACAAAATCCGTCAACGGGAAGTCTGTCTGTCTGTATGTCCGAAGTCATGTGAACACTATAACTCAAAAACTTGAATAGCTAGATGGATAAAATTTGGTACACAGTTTTATCGTCATGAATTTAGGTCCGTATCAAATTTTGGGCCAAATCCGTCATAAGGTTGACTGTCTCTCGGTCTGTATAAGAGCATCTCCAACGAGTCCGTTATCTCCACGCGCATGCGTATTGAACGCAATCTTCTGTGCACGATATTTATTGACTCCTGCTTGGCGCTTTTTTTTTCATTCGATTCTCCATGCACATGCGTACTTGGTAGCAATCTGTGCACGCGGAAGGATTGTCCTTGAGCCAAGAACGAGTAGAAATCGGTATTCATTTAATCGGAACTCATCTCTTCGAATTTGATTTTTTACCTAAATATTTTCTGATAGTCATTGGATCCTGCGTTACAATAGGTTCGATTTTTTTTATCCACGCGGGGGGAGGGGAAACAGCACCTTTTTCGAGAAGTATACGAGAAAGTTTAGGGGAGACCACTCCCGCTGGTTTATTATTAAAAATCAAGTATTTTAATTAAACTTTTTTTTATGATGTAGAATATGATATCGCTTACCGCATATTTAAAAGTGGTTTCATTTCTAAGTAAAGGACACTTTTTATGCGTGATTATGTAACGCGTACTTTTGAAGCAATTTAATGCGTGTTAGGCTTAGCTGGAGAAAATGCTTCGGCCGGTGGGCACAGACTGCGCTTGCCAGCTCTCGTCCTGTGTGCACGCTTCCTTCAGCGGGCGTCCGTCCCGAAGGGGTTAAGGCGCGTGTATATAAATACAGTAACTAAAACATCGAAAAGTATTGCTGTAAAATATTCTCAGAAATAATTTTTTAAAACCTATTATAACCACAGAAAAAATAATTTCAAGAAAATAAAATTGGCATCGTTGGAAAAGCTAATTTTTTTAACTTTAAAGTGAAGAATGATGTTTGTGTAATAATATTTTTGGAAGTTATTGCGGAAAAGTTCAAATTTGGATTATTTTTTAATTAAAAAAATCTTATCAAAATTGTAAAAATCTCTTTCTTAGTTATCACCTACTACTCAAGAAGTAACTACGTACCAAATTTCAGAGCTCTGGGGCCAACAGTCTGCTCTGTAGTAAGTTTTGAACAGTTTTTGCATCATTTAAGCCGCATTACGCAATTTTCAGATAATTACCATTATAACCATTCTCATTTTAAGAAGAAAAAGACCAAAAATACTGCAGAAAACGCTTTTAGCAAAAAAACTGAATCAGGAAAATTTGATGTGCAATATATTCCAGATTAAGGCCAGATCAAATCTTAAATTATGAAATTACGGAAATCATTAACGAAGTGGTCCCTTTCACGGAACAGATAAAATTCATCTCTTCTACAGTCAAAGAATCCTAAAGGAGCCCAAATGCAAAAAAACTTTTTGTGTGGGCAATTGCTCTGCAGACAATAATAACAGAAGAATAATGAGACCAGGAAAATAGTCATAATTTTCTCGGCAGCTTCTACTGAAAATGATTTTACATGTTACACCCTACTTGATTTGGTTAACGATGCGACTATTATGTCACTCAAGGAAGCACTTCCAAGGAATGGAGATTAATTTTTTTTTGGAGTTCTAACGGTAGTTAATATGTTCGCGGGCATTTAACATTTTGATGAGCTGGAAAAGCAGACGGGAAATTTATTTAGCCTACTGAATATGGATACTATCGAAGTGCTACTCTTCTTATTTACAAAATGTATGCTAATATAATTTACGAAATGAACTCTGCGTCAAGCTTACTGTGGTATTTGTTATTAATGTGCGCATAAGACGAGTATGTTCTTTTTACAAATCGTTGTTTAACAAGCAATCTCAGTTTTTTGAAATTTCAAAGAGGAAGGTAATACTCAATTTTTCGCAGCCAATAAGAATATTTCAGAATTTTTTTCACATGTGGTAAGAACATGCGGTCTAATGTTTATATCAGATGTTAAGAAAATTCAGAAATATTCGTTATTGGCTACAAGAAATTGAATATTTTCTTCCTCCGTCAAACTTCAAAAAACTGAGATAGGTGGTGTTGCTTGTTAAGCAAAGATATTCTAAAGAAAATATACACAAAGAAAAGAAAACAAAATGAAAATACTCCATGAACCAGTTAGCCGTTGTTTTAAAGTGCATAAAAATTTCAAAAAATTAAATTGTATCGAATTGAATGCGTGATAATGTGGCTTAAAAATTTGAATATTTTTGCATTCATGACATTTTTCAACCCTCATTTATGTCCGCGAACACATTCCAATTCTAAACATCAGTAGTTATTCTATCCATCACACATACAGTCCTACTGTGACAAATTGGCTACAGCAATCCCTAGAAAGGGAAAAGTAGAACTGTCATCCCAACGCCCGAAGGGATTCACCCTCAGATGCCTTCTGACCCTGCCCCCAGGCGGGTATGGATTTGATAGAACTGAAAGCCATGTGATGTTTCTATTTTATGTTTTTGTCGTAATGGTGTTCATATGTGTGTGTTGTGAATAAATCAAAAAAAGGACAAACTGGATTATCATTGAACTGAATATCAAATCACACACATGGGAAGCCATTACTCCTACAATGGGATAGGAGAGTAAAACGGGGATATTAACAACCCTAAAAGCTTAATTTCGTGAAAGGAGGAAATCCGAATAAGTTATTGGATCGATGCTTGAACCAACCTTTATGCAAAAGACATACTGATTGTTTCAATATTCTCGATGCCGTGAATTTACGATTGGCAAATTTTCATCGGAAAAACTGCTCATAAACATATCATTTTCCGATCAAATTTACCAAAACGGAAACCGGTTCTCGGATACTGATCTAAACGATATGGTCTCGAAGATACTGGATCAGTTTACGATGAATTCGATGAAAGGCCAGGCAAAACACGATGAGTTCATGCTACTAGGGAACCCTTTATAAGGCCGAGGTAAGTATACTTACCATCAAGTTCATCAATTTTTAAATGTAATGTTTAAAATTGGCGTAAATTTTCGCAAGATGTTTCGATGAAATACAAACTCAGATGTTCCAATTTCTGATCTCGAACCATAATGAAGTGTGTTGACATGTGATTAATTAATAGTTAATAAATTAATTAACAAAAAATGAATGCCATCCACTAAGAGAAATGAATTTCTTTTCTTAAATTAATCTCAATCCCAAAGTTATTTTATTATATCGTAACTAGAAAAAATGGCCCGTTAAACGGTTAAGATACAGACAAACATCATTCATTCTGAAAATAATTTCTTTCGAAATCAGGCAGTTTTAAAATGGGGATATTCATTTCCTTCTGTACACTTCGTAAAAGAAAAATTCAAGAAAAACCCCTTCTGGTATAGCATTGTCCCAGCCTCAATAAAATGGTGAAATGTCCTTTTGGAAAACCAAACTTTCCTTATTTTGGTTTATTTTACTTTTAGTTCCAAAACGACATTACTAATCTATGGGTAGTCACTTGGCATTCTCGGACAGAAACTGGTAAATAAAAATTAGATTAATTAATTAATAAGGTGACCAACTTTTAACCTCCACCAAAAGGAGAACACAATGAAGGTAAAAAATATCATAAATAAAGGAAACATTTAATTTATTGAAACAAAAATACAGAATACACAATGCTATGATAAATGCGTTCTAAAAACATTTGCAACATCCTTTATTTATACACTTTTCGAGGAAAGACGGAACTTACATAAGGAGGCCGGTTGGTCACCTTATAATTCATTAATAAAAAAAAAAAAACGTTGGTTAACCTTCCAGCGGGCGCGCCTGCACAAATTTTACGACAAATCGTGCATCGTATTACATAAATATATCTTGCTGTTTTACAAATATAAATACAGCTTTTATGTAAGTTATTTCTATTTATTCACTTAATAGTAAACAAATATTTTATAAATAAAAATTGCACTTACAGTGACTCAAAGTATTGGGGCACAAGAAACGCTCAAGCGTTCATTTCGTAAATTTCTACTTTTACACGAAAATAAAAGATAATTTTAATAGTTTTTGTATCTAAACACTCTTAGAAGTCTATTACAATCATTACAATTAAATACAACTAATATAGAAATGAGCCATTTGAAATGGTTCGTCTGCGACTACGAAATTAAGGTCAAAAAAGTATTGGGGCATTCAGGAAAACCAGCTAGATAAGAAGCCAATTCTGTCAGAATGTCTGATACAACTGCAAATAGAATTGCAAACCTAGAAAACCCTAGTTAAGAAGAAAGACGCAGGAGCTACTACGTTAGTCCATCATTTGCGTGGTAACATGGGTAAAAGAAATCAGAGATATCCATTGACATCAGAAAACTTGTCATTTTTCATTGGAAACGTGGAAGCTCCGAGAGAAAAATTGGTGAAATTGTAAATGTAAGTAAATCTACTGTACATAATATAATTTCGAAATACAAGAACACAAAATCAGTTAAAAACATACCAAGAACAGGTCGCTCAAGGTGTTTCACTGAGCTTGAAGAAAAGTGGATTGTTAGAAAAGTTACTTGCAATCCTAAAACCAGTGCAGTCAAATTAACTTTAAAAGCGCAACAAAGGTTTAACAAGTCTACTAACCCAGAAGCTGTCCGAAATATCTTGAGAAAATACAATTTTCATGGCCGAGTAGCTAGAAGAAAACCATTCATCAGCAAAGAGCATCTAAGAGCTCTTTTAGAATTTGCTAAATCCTATATTAAAAAGCCTCCGGAGTTTTGGAATTCAGTTTTATTTGTAGATGAAAGTAAATACAATGTTTTTGGAAGCAATGGGAAGCAAATGGTATTGCGAAAACCCAATAGTGAACTGGAAATGAAGAATCTGACTCCTTCTGTAAAACCTGGTGGTGGTAGTCAGATGGTCTGGGGCTGTATGAGTGTCGTCGGTGTGGGGAATTTACATTTTATTGATGGAATGATGGACAAATATATGTATTTAGATATTTTAAAACAAAATTTGCCACAGAGTGCTGAAAAAATGGTCATATTGCCACATTACAAACTCTATCAGGATAATGACCCAAATAACAATGCTCATATCTGCAGACTCTGGGCACTATATCACTATCCCTAAGTGATTAGAACTCCTGCCCAGAGTTCGGACCTCAATCCCATTGAGAATATTTGGGATAATTTTAATAACAGAATTCATAAATTTAAAATTTCCAGCAAAAATGAACTTGGAGAAAAACTCATGTCTGAATGGGATAAAATAGAAGGAAATGTTTGTGCAAATCCTGTGCAATCCATGCCTAAACGACTGAATGAAGTCATAAAATGTAAAGGAGGACCAACACATTATTAAGAAATAATGTTTAAGTGATATAGAGAAATTTTGTTTGCGTGCCCCAAAACTTCTTTGACCATTAATTTCCGTTATACAACAAGAAATGTTTATTTCAGTATTACTGTACTGATATTGTAAACTAATTTTCATGTTTTTGGATTTTATTTAGTCTAGAGATACGACATGTACAAAAAGCATTTGGTTGAAATAAAAAAAAAAATGATTTATTCTTTCACAAAATGTTTGATAGCTTATTGTGCCCCAATACTTTTTTGAGTCACTGTAAATTTATAAAAGAACGATATAAATACGCAATACAATGCAAGTATCTCTTGAAAACGCGCGCCCGCTGGAAGGTTAAAGAAAAATAAATGAACTACTTCTTTTTGGTGACGAAATATACAGAATTTGGGTGCTCAAACACAGATTAGAGACTAAATCCTTTATCTTGAAGTTGATTCACGAAGCTTTGCGTTCTTGTGTGTAAACACACACTCAGTTTATCACATAAATAATGTTCCAGTCTATTAATGATACGAATAACAGTTATCACAGAATGATGATAAAAAAATATTACGATTGATAAACCAAACTGTAAGTGAATGTTTGATTTTCTGTATGGAAATTGAACGAGAAAGTGTATTTCACTGCTATTGTTATTGCAAGATTAAATCTGTAGATTCTGCTTTTAAAGTATGGATGCCTCTTCTCGAAATTATTATTTCATATGCACTAAGATAGATTAAGAAGTTCTTTGACTTCAAGTGACAATATTAACACCGTAAAATAGTGCGCCTAACTCGTGCATCGAATTTTCGACATTTAGCCCTCCAGCAGTTGTGGATATGCAGGAGATACTTATATTGTGCATCGTATTACATACTTATCTCGTTCTTTTGTAAATTTAAGTGCAATTTTTATGTATATAATATTTATTTAGTATGGGGCTAATAATTACATACTGCATATATGAAAGTTGCATTTATTTTGGTAAAACAACACGATATAAATATGTAACACGATACACGATGTAAGTAACTCCTGCATACGCGCAACTGCTGGAGGGTAAAATCTGTAATTTAGTCAAAGAAGCAATTCACCACTTCTTTGTCTGATTTTGTTATCGAATCTCCGACAAAATGATTATGTTTTCCATTCAAGGCGGGAAATCTTACGACGAAAACATGATGAAAGTAGGACTATTTGCGCCATTTCTGAGCAATATTCAGAAGTACAAAGAATAATCGCGGAATATAACGAGTCGTGTAAATAGCGATGAATTAACTTTTAAGGATGCAATTTTTCTCTTCGTCGCATGCCATGTGACGCCGATAAAGAAGGGGTTAACTTAATCCTTCGTTAGTCGCAATATCTAATAGGTCCGCATGCAACTCAGCAACTATTAGCTACTTTTACGCATTACAATTTGACTTTTTCTTGAATTTGAGAATACTCATTACGACTAATTATTAAAGTTATAAAGGAAAAATGATCAAAAATTGATTATCATATCATAGAATAGATTTTATATCCGCAAGATACATTACGACCGTTTAAGGATGAAAATGATTGCGACTAACGGAGGGTTAAATGACAAAGATTATTTGGACACGCTTGAATATCTCATGTGTCCTTTACGTTCTTATATGCAATGAGACAATAATAAAGATCCCAAATAGGATGTGTCATCCAATCAGGAGGTTAAATAAATTCGTAGATCACGTGGTTAAAGAACAGATACTATAAACTGAAGAAGAACGATATGAGGATAGGAGAAAATAGGTAAGTAAGTGAGAAAAGTAGGAGGTTACTGTATCGAACGATCAGTAGGGTTGCCATACGTCCCTCATATACGGAACTGTCACCGTATTTCACTACTCAGTCCCATATTACTATTTGTCCCGTTTCCTCTCCAAACTCTGAGTTAGGAGTTTTCTGCAGATACAAAGCATATTGATCAGAAGTCATCTATACTTATAAAAGGCAATGTTTGTGTGTCCGCGATGTCCAGACGAATCTATCGCACTTACAGCCATGAAATTTGGCACACAGGTAGTCGTAATGGCGACTGGATGCACCTCGAAGCCGGAATTTTAAAATTTAATCTAGAAAATTTTTTATTTAATATTTGGATTGTTTTGGGTCATTTTCGGCACGTTTACGGTTTTAGTATCTTTTCGAATGATAGTTGAAAAACAATCAATGCACCATTGGATAGAACAAACAATTTTATTTCTAATAAAATTTGATTTGAGCTTCAAACGTAATTTACTGAATTTTAAGAAATTTAAAAAAAATAGTCAGTGTTGGCTACAAAATTTTGTTTTCATATTTAAATTTACTGTAAATTTTGTTCTCATATTTAATAACGTTATCTCTTTCATTTTTTTGAGGTATTGAATGGAATATTCCCGCCTGATTTAAAACAAGAACGGTTAAAATATCTTTTATGGTTGAATAGTAATTAATTTTTTTCTGAAGTGTTAAAATATTTTCGCTCCATTGCGTGTACGTTCGCTGAAACTGAAAAAGAATGAAATATGACCTCAAGGAGCTATTTACACAATGTGTTTCAAAATTTAAACCTAAATCTGAAGATTGTCAGCTTTTTTTTTTTTTTAAATTTGAAATTCAGGATTGTACTGCCAGTGTCTAATAAAGCTATGCGAATACGTATTTGCCATTCCAGTCCACAATGCAAATCTGGAGAGAATATTTTTTCAGATGTCAACTCAATAGTCGGACGAAAAACACAGGCTGTCAGTGGAGACAAATGAAGCAATTTTGATTTGTCATTATAGTTTTAAAATGACTTGCGCCCAATTTTATAATTATGTGAAAGAAGAATATGATACAATTAAGAAAGCAAAATCAGCTTTAAAATATGATTGGGCTAAATCTCTTATTATTCTACGGGTTCGTTTTATTAAATTGCTTAAACTTTATTGATTTTTTTTATCAGAGTAAAATAAACCATTACCTACCCACTCTTTTCATGTTTTATTTATTTAGCACTTATGTCCCGTATCAACGCTTGGCAACTATGGCAACCCTAATGATCAGTAATGTAATTAATAACTAAGAACTGAATTTTTCTTTGAATATCTATTTTAAGGGGACATACGATTCTTAAATCGCGAAAAAATGGGGGGGGACTGTCAAATTCGATACATCATATCTCTGAAACAATGCGATTGACAAACTCACTTTTTTTCTAGAAAAATATTCGTTCTTTCACTTATAGTACACACATTTTCAAACCTTTATATTAGTATGTATTTATTTGAGAGAGTAATAAATATGGGTATAATTTTTGGAGAAAAAATGATTCTTTGCGCGCGTGAGTACGGATAAAATATTGGTCTAAACACAATATTTTGGGTAACTAAGTAATCGAAACAGTCTTCTTAAGAAACTAAACCACAATTTATTAACATTTAAATTTAATTTCTATTTTATATCCCAATATAAAATAAAATGTTAAAAATAGTTAACATTTCAACTTTTCTAGTCCTCCCCCCAAAAAACTTCTTTTGAGAAAATATGCACATAAATTGCGGTTCAGTTTGTAGACCATAGCACAATACATATTCAGTAAAAATTTTATGTAAAAATATTCAATAATTTTTGAGATATTGTGCGCGCAATATAAAAAAAACACATTTTGAGATATAGCGCTTAAAAATATGGCTATTTTCAGTGTTTACGTTGAACAGCTGATACATTTTCCTTCATAACTTTCATAATTATGGGAATTTTTTAACGCGGATTGTTTTAAATTGTTCAGAAGAGACATATATATATCTTTTTTTTCATAAAATCGAAAATTTTCGAGGTTTAACAGTCGTATGTCCCCTTAAAGGTTATCATAGATATTTTTGTATTCCAAAATAAATATTAAAGAAAACAAGAAGAAATTGTAAATTGAGAATCATATCCAGAGAAACAATTCTAAAGTGGTTTTTTTTGTAATAACGCCATTACTGCGCAAATAGGTTTTGTTTCGAAACTATTGGCATCAGTCCAAATTTAAATATTTTTCAAACGATTTTTATCTCACATTCTTGAAGACACAAGGCATACCTGGTGAAGGCAGAAAAAATGCAGATAAGATTTATTTGTCTGTTATCAGACCTTTCACTTCCATGTGCGACGCAGTTGCTTTCAGCTTTCTTTGTTACGAACAGATGTTTCTGTAAGAGATAGCTGTTTGAAAAGAGGTACAAAGGAAAGGTCAACACGTGGTGTTTCAAAGAAGATCCACAGAGCTTCTCAAACTCTCACATTAAACAAAGTTATGTTCAGTGGCGACCAGGGTCGTCTTATCAAATGGGGCTAACTGGGCTGTACCCCAGGGGTGCATTGGTTCAAGAGTGCTTAAAAATTTCTGCACTGATTTTATTTCAATTTTGAACCAAAAATTTATTTAATTTTAATTTTAATCTGAAAAGGCGCCAAGTTGACAAAAGGCGTTAATCAGAGAACTGGCCCTTTTTTTGCCCTCCATGTTTTATTAGGTAGGTGTTTTCTTTGGGACATAGGCACTCAAATTCCTAGTTGGGTTCTGGTGGCGGCTCATCCATTAGGGCTGCAGCACCCCTTGAAATTATTTTGAAAACCTGTATTTTCATTTTTATTCTTATTTGGTTACTTTTCCACACTGGGGTTGTAATGTGTTTAATATCCTAAGTTTTCGTTTAAATTTTTATTTGTCTTTTGTTTCCTGTTTTACTATTTGTTATTGTTTCATGAACTTTTTTGTCACTTCCTTTGTGTTCTGCTTAGTTGTTCAGAACTTTTGCTTCTGTTGTTGCTTTTTTTGCATGCAGTGTAATTCAGTTTTGTTGTGATGTTTTGTAATTTGATGAAATGTTTTTTCTTTCTGTTTTGTAGTTATTTTGTACTCCCCGCCGTCCGGGGTCAGTGCCTTACAACCTCTGGGTAGGCTGTGCCGGCGTGGGCAAATGAATAAATAACACCGAGAGTTCGATGATCAACGGAAACGGAAAAAATTGTAAAAAGGAAGAAAGAATACAGAAAATGATTCAACAAGCAGGAGAGCATGCAATGAAAAGCAACAGATTTCGCTCACTGCGCATAGCTAAGTGACACATGGAAAGGCAAAAAACCACGTTCCGCCTGAACTTAGCGGCGACTGGGCTGCAAATTCACAGCTCCGGCTTGGCACTCTGCCAACTGATGCTCATTTTCCTGGTCTACCACCAAAGGCTCGCCTTCATTCTCTTGGTTTATTTTTCTCGCTCGCTATTTTTGGTTTCAGATTCACTCTTATGTTCTCCCGACGGAAACACTTCTGGTTTAATACATTCATTTTCTTTTGTTAGAAGTCACTCATAAAGATAAGTCGATTATTTTCTAAAACACTATTCAGATAATTGCAGTTAAAAATTTCGGGCTACTTAGAAGTAAAGTTGCTTTTCTGAATTGTATTTTAATTGTAATTTCTTGAGAAATACTTTTATTTTGCGGCACTGCTCGTTTCTGAGCTGACAATCCATCACTAGGTATATTGTATATTTGACAGTATGCTTTAAAAGAGCAAAATTCCACGGTGGTTGGACCAGTTCCTCCCTCCTTATCTATATCTCCTTAGGGAAAAGAAAGACATTCCACAGTGAATAGAATTGATAAATGTATCGTTCACTTTCAAATAACCTAGCTTTCGTCCTTCCCGCAAGAGCCTGAAGAACCTCAAGGCAAATGTGCCCTCCCGCCGACCTTCTTCCTTACGATGCCCATTATCGTTTAATCGCTTGCCTGAAGATTCTGTTTACACTGAGACAATCGCTGGACGCAATAGGAGCCCACGTGACAAAAATAAAAATTCTTGCCACCAGCAATGGAATCTCATGATCAATTTACAATCTAACACAAGCATGAGCAGAAAAAGAAAAAGAAGGGGGGGGGTCAAATTGTTGTCCAGTCCACAAATCCTCTGGCATTCGTCCCAAAGGTCAAGCGGATGCGTCTGTTCCTGACTTTAGTTTGTTCACTATTGAAGAGATTTTCCTGAGACCACGGGTTGCTTCTGTTTCAACAGGGTCTGCAGTAGTGGGTGTGTACATTTAAGGAAAATTCCAGAATCGTCCAGCTGGAATTTTAAAGACAGATCTAGAATTGTCTAGAACATAAGTAGCATTTTGCATTAAAATAACAGTCCTTGGATTAAACTACCACGATGGGGATTCGAAACAAGGTCAAACAGATTTACAGTCGAATGCTCTATCCAGTGGCGTAGCGAGGGTAAGTGACGTCCGGATAAAAATATGATTTATTTGCCCCACCCCTCAACATCACTAGTGGCTTAGCCTGTGTAAATGAAACACGTGTAATCGTAATTTTTCGCACCCTCATTGTATTTAACTTTAAAAATTGTCACAAATGCATTAACATTTTGTTAACATAGACAGTGGCGTAGCGAGGGAAAGTGGTGCCCGGGAAATAATATGATTTTTTTTTACCCTAATCGTCATCTGTAGCTTAGCAAGCTAAATAGCGCCTAGGGCATGGTATTATTTTTATGCTTTCTCATCATATTTGACTTTAAAAAACGGCATAAACTCAGTAATGTTTTGACTCCATGGTGCCCCCCCCCCTAAAATTGACACCCGCGGCATCAATATCCCCCTAGCCCCTCGATCGCTACGCCACTGGGTTTAACAACTGAACCACGGTGGCAGCTGTATCTTTGTGCAGCAATATCTTCCCAAAACGAGAATTCTGACTTAGAAATACAAAAGGGTTTTTCCTTAGCCGATGGTGTAAGGTTGATTCTAAACCCCTTATAATGCCAAAATTTTTAGAAGCATGAGGCATAAATTGGTCTCAGCTATTTTGGGCAGGTTTTACCTCCCGGTGAGTATTCATTATTTTGTTCATAATTTCTAAAATTAAATTATTGAGAAGTTTAATAAAATGCCTCAAACCATTTTAATTCGAAAAAATAATTTTAAACAAATCTATTTTCCACACGTTTTCTGTTATTCTCCAGACAGTTTTGTGGGTTATTTAGACATAGTTCTTTTTAAAATTAAATTAATTTGAATTTTATTTAAAAATTAGTGTAGAAGTGAGGAGAAATAAACACAATGCTTTGCCTGAAGGAAATGTTGCTGAAATAAGAAAAATACTGTATTATTTAAAATATATCCAAATATTTTTGGACACATTTTGAATGAGGGGATTCTTCTGTACGAATGTCTTCATCAAAAACCACTTGAAAATCTTTTGAATCGAAAAAATCTTGAATATAATCGTGAAGTGTAGTTTTCCATTTTTAAGAAGATTAATTTACGAGTAGTTGATTTTTAGCTTAATTTCTTAAGTTCCTTAGGCTAACAACTTTGTTTGGTTTTAAGCCTACGTAAAAACAACTCAGGATGAGGCTAATAACTAAGTTGTCCTCGAAACTGCTTGATCAAAATTCAGTGGGCGTCCTTGAAACCGTTCGAGTGCTTTCACCCTTTTAAAAAATACTGGGAAGCAGTCATTCTGTCGCCGAGATGAAATAATGGAATTACAACAGTGACAAATAAAATAAAAACATTTAGAAACATTTGTAAACTCATTTTTTTTTTTCGTTTCAACATCTTTCATTATTTCCTCCTGTAATGACGAAGGAAAATTTTTGACGTGTTTATTAAAAATGGGTCAAATGGACAAAGAAATATTTTATTTCGAATCATTTTCTATATAATAGCTTTTAGATTTTAATTTAAATAACTGCGTGTCAGTGCACGTGCTGAATTCCAAGTGTCTCAGGATTTGATGCAATGCTTTAAAAAAAGAAGATTCTTCTAGCTGAAAGCTGGCATTGCAAATGTGTTATCATCTAGGGAATTCAATTAGCAAGATTAGAAGAAAAAATTCTTTTGCTTTGTGTGATAAATGCTTATAAAAAAGCTTGACTTCTTCCATATTTACAACATTGAAACGAGATTCAAATTCAAATAAATCCTCTTTTTAGGGATTTTTTTTTCAGTTATCAATGTAATTTATCAGGTCCAGTGCATGGAGCTTTTTGACTGCAATCGGTATAGCTATAGGAGAAGCAAAAGGAAGAGTTGCCGAATTTAACGCTAGATTGGACCTGTATCATAAATTTAGTTCTATTAAACATTTGGGCGGTAAAATGGGAAAATTATGTTATAACGATGTAAATGTGGTGCATGAAATAATTTTTAAGAGAAAGCGGTAGGTGGTTATAGTTAGAGAACAGGTGTTTAGATTTGGATATCATTAATAAATTATTTTAACAAAAGAAAAAAATGCCTTTATGCTGTTTTAATGCAAGTAGGAAAATATATTATTAGTAGAAAACCACCCGTCATGGTATGACGGGTGCAAATTACCTCTTCATTCGAGAGATTCCCCGTCAAATTTGACGTGTCTAAATAGATATATATGCGAGAGAAATGTTTAACATTGATTGAAAACAAATAAAATAAACATATGTTTTACGACAGGACTTTTTTTATTATTTACATATTTCTTTATTCCAAAAGTAAACAACATTCCGTGTGAAGTATTTTTTGTTTTTAACAATTTTATTATAATTCAATAACCAAGAAATTCTCAGCTGTAAAACGTAAGTCAAAAGTTAAAATTTCAAAGGAATTCTTTTTTCGAAATTCTAATTAAAACAAAGCACTTCTCTGCTTGTCAAACATTGCCAAAAAATATTATCAAATTATATCATCACGATTGCAATAAATAATCAGATGCATCGTGGCGTCCAAACTATATCAAGCGCATGATATACCACTGACCTAATTTATTACTTTCTATTAAAAAACGGAAATTAATTTGAAATATATGATTAATATAATTTAAAATTTCTCGGGAACTACTGATCATAGTGAGATAAATTTTATATCAATCGATAGCAAATTTTATTTCACTATTTTAGAGCTATTAAATTTGAATGACAATTACTGTTTTAATTTTAAAATTAATGAAATTTAGATTATCTAACAATGAAATAATGCTGTTTAACGTCTCGCGGTGCTATGGCGCGAGTTTTATTGTTGGTGACGTCAGAGCGTTACCGAGAGACAGATCTGGGCTATTATATTAGTAACTAGCAGTACGAGCACGGCGTTGCTAGTGGAATCAGGACTTCAACAAAATAAAAAAAAAACCGCCCACAATGACATGAAAAAGTTTTGAAAACAAAATAAAAAAAAAAGATGCACATTATTGATTTTCCTGTTTATTTTTTTCGCGATAATGACATTTTATCTGTAGAAAAACAGTATAGAGTACGTTAATCCAAAACAATATTAAAAAATTGCAACACGCAAATCAATATTATACAGCAAGCAAAATATGTGAGACAAATAGACACGTTAAGATACTGCCGAAAATGATAAACGAAGTCATTCAGTTGAAGGCTATGACGTCACCTGCGCTTTGCACCGTCAGTCAATGAAATTGTCAGCAACGTTCCGGCGAAAGTGTCGAGAGAGGAAGCTCGCTAGAGAAAAATACCTTTCAAGACCAGACCAGGAAAAAATAAAATAAAAAAAACTAAAGATATTTTAACTGTTCTTGTTTTAAATCCGACAGAACCGTTCCAGTTTTAAGCTGAAAAAAATTGAAAATAATAGTGTTATTAGAACGTCAGAAGCAACAAATTTAAAAGAAAAATAAAATTTGAATGGCAAAACTGACTATTTTTTAAAAATCTCTGAAAATTCAGTAAATTATATATATATATATATATATCAAGGATGTCGAAAAAAAATGAGAGTTTTGCTTGAAGGTCAAGAGCCTGATTGTTGAGGCAGCCTTAAGAGATCACATAGGGTCATCTGATGTCAAAACCGGCCCTGCTTTACAAGGTTTCAAATTTATCAGGCATTAACTATAGATACATTCCAACAGAAGGTAGAATTAGTCAAATTGAAAATCCAGAAGGATTTTTATATGCAAACAATGCATTCTTGTACATTTTCAGCATATTTAAGATTTAATAACCTTTAAAGTGTTTGAATGTTTTAAACATGTTCCGTCAACCGACAGATTTTAGAGCGCATCTGTGTTCTGTGTTAATATACCATTCTCAAAATTTGTTCATTATAAAATGAAAGTAGCAAATTTCTAAAGAACACAGAGGAGCATTTTCTAAAAGACTTCGGACTTGAGTTGTGCTCCAGAGTTTTGATGTTCTAGTTAGAATGTAACTGGACTGTGTACCAAAGATAACGTACCTAAACGAACTAATAACCTAAAACCAGTGTTGCACTGTTTCAAAAAGATTACATTGGCTGCTTTTTTATGCCAGATAAGATGCCTTCCTTTTAATAGGAGCACGATTAGATGTCGCGATCAATCTGGTGTTAATAAATTGAAAAATTGCGATCTGAATTACAGACAAAAAATATTTGCATTAAAATCCTTGGTAGAGCACTTGGTACATCCTCAGACATGTATGGGCGCTACATGTGGCAGAATACAAAATTTCGGAGTAGAAACTGGAAAGTGAAGTTTGATTAGAGGAAAAAATATTTGTACGGTAAGTTTTTGTAAAGGAACCCTGAACTCAATTGTACTTTAATTTAGAGTACCGTAAGTTGAGATTAATGGCATGATAACTTCAATGGTTTTAAATTAAAAACTGTAGATTGATATACAGAACAAAAATAAATTTGTTATGGCAGCCCCTTAAAGAAGGTTCTTCGACTTCCATCTATTTTCAAAATGACACAAGAATAAAATTATGCTCAAAATCTAGTTCTTCAAATCCAAAACTATGCATTTACTTACCGGGCGAAGAACACGTTCAAAGAAACCTTTGAAACCATGATAAAAATATATTTCGGCAGAATTGCAAATTTTCGCAACCATTTCTAGAATATCTCTGGTTTTGTAGAAAACCATGAGATGAAACATCACATTTTGTATCTTAAAATCTAACATTGTTCATCCAAAAGCAGAACAAAAAGAATTCTGAGAGTGTCCTAAATTCTTCCCAAACCCAAATGCGAGCATTCCTAGAGACAACATTGCAAAAAAATATGCTATATATAATGTTATCATACGTCTCGTTTTGCACGGAACAGTCCCGTTTTTTGGTAGCCTGTCCCGTTGTTCCCCAGCACAGCTTCCGGACGCCGAAATGTCTCGTTTTCAGAAAGAGAGCAACCGACAATAACAATTTCAAGCAAGAAGGCGCCAAAAATCAAGAAGTTCGACGGTAATGTCTAGTAACCCGGCGATGACGGAGCATGCGCTATGCATATCACACTTATGTAAGTTGGTCAGAAGCCTCCTATCTCGCACTTAGTTCTAACTTCATTACACCGTATGAAGTGACAGATTAAAACACTGTAAAATATGTTTGGTGGGGCAGTTTCACTTTCACGGCAATAATTTAAATCTTACGAACTTTCGTATAGTTATTGACTATATTCTTTGTCTGCCCGGCACTAATAGACCAGTAGAAAGGGTCTTTATTCTTATGAATAAGTTGTAGACGAGCTAAAAGACACAGTGGAGTCGGAGTTTATAAAGCAACGTTAATTACCAAAGTAAATTTTAAGAAATCCTGTCAAGAATTTCTTTCTTTTTTTTAAATCGACAGCCAGTACACTGAAGCAAAATGTGTTCTTCAAAAAAAGCAAGATCACATGAATTATTTATTGTCCCGTGTTCATTCCTGTTCTTTTCATTAATAAATAAAAACTGAAGGCATATGTGTTTTCTTAAATTCACATAATATTACTTAAAAATTAAAAAAAATGTCCTATTTTGAGGGAAACAATAAATGGTCTCTTTAGCCATATATGATGCAAATTCGCTGTAACTACACATTTCCGTCAGTAACAAAATATATTCCGTTTTCGATTAACTCTTAAAGAAAACATATTCTTATTATTAAATTCCTCTATATTTGCCCGTGATAACGTGCATTATCTTTTTTTAATTCAGATAGGTTCTCTAGGAATCAGTAGAGAAAGTATATTAGTTCTATCAAAACTGACTATTTTAAAATCTCTTTGCGTTAGATATCACCAGGAGCGCTTTACATAAGATCTAGCTGTACATTTCTTCGAATTACTATGTTCTAATTAAATTACTCAGTAACATAATATTCATTTGTAGATGCAATACATCTTTATATTCAGATTAGATGCAGAAAATCAAACTTTGGGTGTATAGTATGATGAGTGTTATTTCAATGGAAAATGAGTAGTTTCAGTATCGCAAGCTTTTGTAAAATCGACCAGTTATTTTGGGGTAGTAATCCAATAGTTCTCAACATTTTCACCAGTTGGTATTTAACTTTCCATTTAAATTTTAATCTCTCTCATCTTCCTATAAATCTTAGAATTTTGAGTAATCAATCTCGAAATACTGTTAAGAAAATCGTCCAATGTGTGAACGATGAAAACAGTCCAACAAGCAGGATCACGGAGAACGCCATTTTATTCTCGAATATTCCGGAAAATAAGAAGCGCAGGTAACAGGAAAAACAGCACTTACACAGATTAGCAACACAAACAGACAGCAATTCACTAATAAGAACAACAGCATCACTTTCAATGCCGCTCAGCGTCTAACAACTTACTAGCCGCACAGAGGATAAATCTCCAAAGACGATCCCAGACGATCAACACACACACTTCTCTATGATCCGAGCACAGTCTATTTATAGTCTCCCTGACAGGCTGTGACGTCACATGGAATCATCTGGATAAATCCGGATCTCGGCCCCTAATAGGGATATCGAGAAAATTCTAGTACTTTTGAGACCCCACAGTCGCCAAGGTCGGTATTCGACGGCTCCATTCCTCCGGAATTCCCATACCACTCTTGTAAAACTCTCTTCTCAACCATAAGACTAACATTGCTGGGAAGCGACTTTCCATGTTCGTAACATTACATTTTATGTTAAATGCATTCGCTTATTTTTAAAGGTGATATTTTGTTTTAGAATTCGTAGAATATATTTTTTCTTATTTTAGTTTCAGTAAATAATATTCGTTCGCAATTCCGACTTTCTTTACTTTCTCTTACACGAAGAGAAAGTGTAATTGTGAAAGAAATTTGACTACAAGATTGGATGAATATCTCCTCCTCCTCAGGTGAAAGTTTTTAACAGGTTTTGGTCAAAATCTTTTAAATGGAAATCTACCTGCCCGTCCGTGGGTGTGTGAACACGATTACTCAAACACACAATGAGCTAGATGGATGAAATTTGATATATATTTTTTTTTATTTGCATTATATCTCTTTCTTAAATTTTGGACCCAATCCGTTGAAGGATGAACTGTCTATCGGTATCTTTATCCACGTATATGTGAACGCGATAACTAAAAAACGCATCAAGCTAAAAAGATAAATTTTAGTATGTGGTCTATATGCCAAAATTATAAGTCTGTGCCGTATTTTGGATCCAACTGGTCGACGGGAAGAGATACTACTCCGGAATGCATATTCTTTTCTCTTCAGTAAATGCAAAACGCCCTCATATTGTTTAAGTATACAAGAAAGTCGAGGGGAGAACCCTCTTGTTGAATTTTCACGTCTCCGTGTCCCTTAACGGCCGCCATATTGTTACAAAAATAATCTGGTGGGTGTACATGAATACAATCCAACAAGCAGGATTATGGAGGACAATGCTTTTATTCTCGAATAGTCCGACACGGGTAACACGAAAAACACAGCACTTGCACAAATTAGAACACAAGCAGGCAGCAAATTACTAACAATAACAGTAATAGCAGGAACAATAGCCCTCAGCGTCTAACAGCTGACCAACTCGCAATGCGAACAAGACTCCAAAGAGAGATCCATTCCCGAGTTGGGTTCCTGCGGTATTTATAGCTCTACCGACAGGGCGTGACGTCACATGGAATCATCTTGTGCATTCTGTGTTATTTCCTCTCCTAACAGATATATCGATAAAATTATCGCATTTTCGGGATCCTTCGATTTGTCGCCAAGGTTAGGGGTTCAAGCCTGGCTGCCGATGGCATTCCATACTTGCCCCTGTAAAACTCTCTTTCCAACCATAAGACTAGAAAAGCAGGAAGGATACATTACATTTTTGTAACAGTACGTTGCCTATTAGAAATTTTTGCATCACTACCAATGGCATGATCAATGAGAAATCAAATTGACAGCACTTAGGAAACTACGAATGACCAGCACAGACGAATGACGTAACACGCATCTACGCATCTTAGAACTATAGAAAGAGCTTCATGAAATTTTATAACTTAATCTAGCTAGTTGTAGTCTACATCAGTATACTAGTTGTAGTCTACATCAGTAAATTAGTTGTAATCTACATCAGTAAATAAAATATCATCACGAATATCCTTGGTAGTTTCAAAGTCTTTTTTATTTTACTTTATGGTTTTGCTGCTGCGTTCTTACAGGAATTTTTTATTTTCCCGAGGATGGGAAAAGTTTGCCTTTCTTTATTAAAATTACTGCTCCTTGGACTGCATTTCGGGGGTTGGGGTTAAAAATCAAGCGGAATTGTTCTTCACCGGATTTTCTAAAGTACTTCCACCATGTTGCGCTTTTGTATTTAGCTTCGTCGTATAGTGAAAAGAATAAAGTATGCCACCAAGTATAAGAGCTAAGTTATTTTGGATCTCTTCCCGTAGACCAGGGTTTCCCAACCTTTATTCCCTCGCGTACCCCTTGATTAATCTTTTCGTTTTCACGTACCCCGTACTGCCGTACCCCACCACCATCAACAACCATCCGTCTATGCAAAGCAGTTTTTATCAATGATGTTAATGGCTTATGTTAGCTTAAGAGTCAAATGACTCGAATTAATAACATTTGCAGGACTCATTTTTTATTTTACACTTTATTGCATTTTTACAATAGAGTTAGTTCAATGCCAAAACAAATGAAATCAATATTGTAATAATTTCGTATTAACTTATAAGGAAAGCTATAAATTACACTCTGTATATAATAATCAACTTTTCAAGTGGTATAATTATTAAATAGCAAATATTAACTTGGGGAAACAAAATTCTGTAACTTTTTAACTCCTTATGTTTTCTTGTTTCCGCCATTACCAACTTTGATTTCGCGTACCCCCAGGGGTACACGTACCACAGGTTGAGATCCTCTGCATTAGACTGCATTCGAAATTAGGTACAGATCTACAATTTTGGTATCAAGACTAAATACCACATTTAATTATCTAGTTTATTGCGTTTAATTGAAATATTGTGTTCAGATACAAGCAAGTCGAAGCAATTTGGTTTAAAACTTGATACATATAGTCTGACCACGGATTCCGACACTACTACTTTTAGACGATTTTACACCGGAAAAGGGTGTCAGACAATGAGTCATATGAGCGCATTTCCGGAGTTCTTTGTTAGATCACGCTCAGTAAAATGTAAACATCACCCTTCCATTCTTCACTTTCCCCCTATTTTGATGAAAATAACTCCTCCCGGCGCATGCGCAAAAGCGCGGAACGTTTCCGAATCCGTTGCTAAACAATATCTACAATTCTGATGATAAGACCACAAGCAAAATATTATCATCCTAGCTAATTCCGTTTTTGAGTTTTCTCGTTCATTTGCATACAAACCGAGAGTTAGACAGAAATGCTTCCCTTTTAAAGAGTTCGTCCAAAATTTGATATAGATCTCCAATTTTGGAGTAATGACCACAAGATCACATACCAAATTTCATCCATCTCATCGCCTTTTTGAATTATCGTGTTATCGTACACACCGACAGAGAGATCTAATTCCAAAAATCTTTTTTTCGCTCTCTGGAAGGTCTAAGATGTGAAAATTCATCAACAACCTGAGATCGAATTTTTAGAAGACTGCGGTATTCTGACATGATAATATTTGTAGGTATATATGATGGTTTATAGGTATATACGACATATATGATGCAAAAATGGTTCAGAACTTTCTACAGGGCAAACCCTTGGACCGAGAGCTACCGAATTTGGCCCAAAGTTACTTTTTTGGTATTAGATGTTCACTAAGAACGGAGTTTTCAAAAATTTCAATACATTTATTTTAATCAAAAATTAATCGAAATTGTAATGTTTTCCCTCAATAACATCGGAGCATATTATTGCATAAAAGTCATTTTTACACCAGTTTAAAATACAATGAATTAGCTTTTCTACGATACATTTTTTTGTCGAATTTTATTAAATTTTTAAGGATATTTTGCAACAATACTTTTTCATTGTGTTAGTGGCTGCATTTAAACACACGCGCGCTGCAGCGATGTTAAATACATTTTTTCTGTGCATGTTATCGTTTCTGTTTAATTAAGAGTTAATTTTTTAAAAATAATATAAAGACGGGCGAATCAAGCCTAAAATATTATAATGCTACGATGTTTTGGACTAGAGCAGAGGTTCCCAAGCTGTGGTAGGCGTACCTCTGGCGGTACGCGAAACCAAAGCTGTTAATGGCGGAAACAAGAAAACATAAGGGAATAAAAAAGTTAGAGAAATTTGTTTCTCCAAGTGAATACTTTGTTTTCAATAATTAAACCACTTAAATAGTTGATTACTACGAAGTGTAATTTTTAGCTATCCTTATAAATTAAAATGAAATAATTACAATATTGGTTTCATTTGCTTTGGCGATGAACTAATACTATTGTAAAAATTGAATAAAATGTAAAATCAAAAATGAGTTCTGCAAATCGTATTAATTCGAGTCATTTCACTTTTAAGCTAACATAAGCTAACCTTATCATTATTGATAAAAACTTTGTATGATGGATGGTTTGGGGGGGGGGGGTAGGACAGGTGTAGGGGCACGCGAAAACAAAAAGAAAAATCAAGGGGTAAGCGAGGGAAAAAATATTGAGCACTCCTGGATTAGAGATTCAAATTGCCTTTAATATCTATTCTTTCTTTGTACAATTCATACACGAGAAAGTAAAAAAAGAGAGTTATGCTCTATTTAAATTGGCTTAGTCAAGAATTGAATTTCCTTTCCAACTTTATTTTCATGGAAACCGGAATTGCTTTGCGTAATAAAACTTAAAAAAAAAAGCATAAAAACGATTCTATCAACTGGAAACTTTTCCCATCTCCAGTATAAACAAAATCGTAGCCAAGCTGTCTACATCTTGCATTACAAAAAGGGACGAAATCGTAATAATAATCAGTGATGCAATCGCAGCTCTCAGCTACTGCGCCGGTCGGGGTGATCCAGTTGAAGTTGAAGTTGATCCAGCCCGGAGCAGAACTAACCGGTTTCGGTCACTCGTCTGCAGGTGTCGGGCAGCGCCCGGGGGCGCGCACCTGACTCTTTTATTGATCGAATCGACTTGCCTTTCGGGATGGACGAGTTAAAATTGTATGAGAATGTTTTATTTCTTTTAGGTCATCCGGCATGTGCGAGGGCATCACATGTGGAAAAGGGCCTGTCCATTGCAAAGCACAGAGATGATAGACTTATTCTTCTTTCCTTCTTCAAACAATCACTCCCATAAATACTTAGAATATCATAATATATTCTTTTGAAATAATAACTCTTTAAGACCGAACCCGCACGATCGTGCGGGTTAGACTTTGGCTAGCATTTCTGCTTCCTGGAGAGTTGTATTTAATAAATGCCGGATAGTAACGACTGTTCTAGTTTCCAGAATATCAATAGTATCTAGTTTTCTCAAAAGACGGCAGAGACAATCCATATTTCAATTATAATCGCGTTAAATCTGTTTGGAAAAAAATCGCGCTAAACATTAGAATTATTTATCTGTCTCAATTAGCTAATTATTAATACAGATTTAATTGCTTAGATACGAATTGTTAATTTAATGTCGAAATAAATGAAAAATAGGAAAAAATGTTAGTTAAGAGTTAATATAATTACCCTTTAGGCGTAATATTTGTTTACCCGCACGATCGTGAGGGTTCGGCTTTATTTGAGCTCACTGTCCGAAAATCGACTTCCTTTCTCTAGGGTCTTCTCGCGTGACACGATGCACATCTCGTTGTTTTCTTTCGACTGTATCACTAAGTAACGGCCTTAAGACTTGAAATGAGTACTATATTAAGAAAATAAAATTTTAACTTAAAAAATACATGGTTCATCTCCTATCACATAAAAATGAAATATTTTACATATAAACAATTCTTTCTGCTTTTAGCTTTTTTTCAAGAGTTTTACGAAATATATCCCACCGCCTTCAACGGTTTTCAGTATTTCTCGAGAAACTTCCGCAAATCGCATCGTCGTTTTTACCGTATCAGCACTCAAATGTGACAAGCTCTTTCAAAGTATTTTGAAGGATCTCTTTGAAAGCTTCGGAACAAAGGAGACTACTCACAGAAAGTTCCACACTGGGATTTCAGTCTATCATTGAAATCTTATCATCCTCCTTAGTTTATTATTGGGGAAGCAAGAAGAATTTGGTGTACCTGTATTTGTAATTATTCAGTCCGGACAAAGAAACTAGGTACAAAAGCAGTCAAAACTGACGCTATGATCAGTAATCACGTATGTACATCTGGAAATGCCGATTGTCCTAGTGATCGTGATAAATGATGCGTGGTCCTTCCTTGATTGTAATCAGTATAGGAAAGGATTTGCCCACAATAGACATAGCCGGAGGAAATACAGGGAGATTTTCTAAAGAAGCAGGGGATTGAAAGGGGCCATCCGACATTTCGTGAAGACGCTGCAATTTCTATTGTGCAAGAAAGAATGGAAAGCGAACAACCAGATGCTGCATGATCCGCGAAGTTTCATTTGCCTTCTAAAAATACAAGTGTATCCCTTATTTCAGAAGTTCCGCTGCATATAAATTCAGGTTCAGCATTTTTTTAATATACATGTATATTTTTGAAAAATTAATTCTATGTTATAGATTTTATTTTTGTATGTTATGAAATATATAAATTATTTTATTTGTACAAGTATTAATTTTAAAATACTAGTTACGGGTAATTTAAATTAAACCTGGTTAGAATAACTTATATAGTAATTATTCAAGTAACTTTTGTTTTGAGTGTGAGAAATATGATGTATATTTATGTTTATCAAAAACTAAGAATTGTTTCAAAAATTTTCATTGTAAAAAAGTTTAGTCATTAAAATTGTAATTTCCTTATTTACAAATATCTTTTTTCTTATAAATTATAAATTGTTTATTACGATGATTAAATATTTGTTTCTTTGAGTAATTAATATTCAATGAAAACTAAACTTTGAAAAAATAAAATTAGGTGAAGCTTATATACATAATGCCTAACCCGCACGATCGTTCGGGTTCACGTTGACACAGAAAAAGCCTAATCCGCACGATTGTACGGGTACGCTCCTGCGTTTGAGGGACATGCTAGATTTTTAAAATTATTTTTTACAGTACCAGTAGGATCCAAGGCTACCTATAAACTAAAAAATAAATAAATAAATAAATTTAAGGATGGAAATTTGTCCCGTCTTAAAGGGATATATATGGAATATAAGTTTCGGTTATTTTAAATGTTTTAGTTATTTTAAATATTTCAGTTATTTTAAAGGACCAATTTTAAAATATTTATTAAAAAAACCCTGATATTTATTTTTCAAAGAATTTTATTCAGCTCAGGTTAAAAAGGAAATTCTGTTAATATGCAACAGATTTCACTTATCTAAGAAATTCGATGCGTATAATATAAGTACAAACGTTGCTGTTTAAAGCAATTTGTAAAAAAATGCCAATGTTTTGTGTTTAAGAATTGGGAGTGAGTTCTAAGTTCGACATTATTGTATACTTGAAAGTAAGAACTCCATTTATAATGTGGGGCCAAAAATAATTGTGTATATTGTTTAGCAACGGATTCGGAAAACCTCCGCGCTTTTGCTCATGCGCCGGGCTGAGTTATTTTCATCAAAATAGGGAGAAAGTGAAGAATGGACAGGTGGTGTTTATATTCTACTGAGCGTGATCTAACAAAGAACTCCGGAAATGTTCTCACATGACTCTTTGACTGACACCCCTTTCCGGTGTAAAATCGTCCAAAAGTGGTAGTCTCGGAATTCGTTGCTGAACAGTATGTGTTATGCGCACAAAGGTGAGTATTATTGGTATGGGGTGGAAGTTTGGAGAATGAAGTGACGACTAAAGTGTCGTGCTCATCATCTGGTCACAGTTCAAATTGTGAGGTCAGTCCCAAAATAGCCCTAATCTAGCTCCAAAATGCGACCTTAATATAACATATTACAATACTACTATAGTATAGTAATTAAGGGAGTGGGACGTTCTGGAGAACGAAAAATGTTGAAATTTGACTTGTATATAAAGAGGTTTTTTTTCTAAGTAAATATTATATTGGATATAAAATTTAGCATATATAGAAAGAATGAGCTGTTTTCATTACAAACTATCATCAAAATATTTATTTCATAAAATATGTTTTTAATAGCAAATTGAAAATGTGTTGTGATACAAGGGTTTTCATGTTCATGCCCACAAATCGGTACGCCCAGATAAAACAATTGTGAATAAAATTATCCCAAAATTAGTTTAATATGTGAAAAAAGGTTCAGTAATTTCAGTGTATTTTTATTTTAATATACTTAAAAGAGTAATTTTTTAAATTATTGCATGTTATATAACTCGAAAATTAAAAAAAATACATGATATTTTCATTATAAATAGAACTTTAAAAATATACTATAGTCCAGAAATGAATAAAAATATGTTAAAAGATGCACAATGCGCACAAATACAATATAAAATTTCATGCGAATACTTCAAAAAGAATTTCATACATGCGTACTACTAATTATATTTTTAAAAAGTTAATTTATTAGTTTTTGGCTTTCTAAACCTATGCGTATTATTCATATCCGTAACAGGTCAACTGCCTCCTATTTTTATGAGGGTAAAATTGAATAATCATGGTACAAAATGTCCCAGTTCCCTGAAAAAATGCTTTGTATTTTTGGAATACAATGAAACTTGACTGATTCGAAGCTGATTGGATAACAATAAAAATAAGATTTATCCAAATATTTGAATTAAAAAAAACTAGATCTAAAAATAAGTTCAGCAAGAGAAAACGATAAATTTGTAATCTAAACATGGCACTAAAGATTTGTTTTTAATGTTTATTAGTTTTAATAGAAAGGTAATTAATTTTAATAAATGAAGTGATAACTATAATTCAAAGAAATTTAATTATTTAAAAAATAATTATCTCAATAAACGTGTAAAATTGTAATGAAAAATATACGGCACTTTGAATACAAAAATTCTACAATACAATTTCAAAATAAAATGTACAACTCACATTTAATTCGAAGTTTCTTAAAAGAGTGAGAAACTTTTGATTGTTTTTTTGATTGAATACATTCATTGTATAGAAGTCAATTCCTCGAATGAATTAAGGACCTTAAAATCATTCTCTAACGATCACTGAGGAACACAAAGCACAGAAGAATTTTTAATGCTTTTTACTTCTGAACTTTTTTTACTGTTTTTAGTTCTGAGAGTGTATAAAAATATATTAATATTAATTTATACTGTTTTTTCAACTAAAAAGGTTTACTGAGACATTTTATTTCTATTTGTAGATAACTTTTATTAGGAAAATTTAATTATGATCATTATTATCTTTGGAAAATGACGAGGTATTTAAAACAGCACAAAATTGTTCAAAAATTAATTTTCTTCCGGTCACTTATGAAAAAGTTATAAGAATAAAATCTATTTAAATTGATTTATATATTTTTTACAATTGAATAGGGTTATTTAGATATTATATTGTTGCGAAAATCGTTCAGGTGTGTGAACGGTGAAAACAGTCCAACAAGCAGGATAATGGAGAATGACGCTTTATTCACAAATATTCAGGAAAACACGAAGCACAGGTAACAGAAAAACAACTTTTGCACAAATTAGCAACAAGACAGCAAAGACAACTAATAAGAACCAACAGCGTTCGGCGTCTAACAGCTTACCAGCTCGCACTGCGGATAAAACTCCAAAGAGAGATTCCAAAGGCGATCCCATTCGATCAATACGTTGAAAGACGATTCAAAACGTTCCCCGTCTATCTATACTGCCGCGTATTTATAGTGTTCGTGAAGGGTGTGACGTCACAGGGAAATCTCTGGAGAAATCCGGACCTCGGCTCCTATGAGAGATATCGCGAAAATTCTAGCATTTTTGAGTATCTTCGTTTTGTCGCCAAACTTTTCGCCAAGGTAGGGAGGTCATTGGGTGACCTCCTTAGATAGTTATTAAGAACCTCCGTAAATATCTCTTCTCAACTATAAGACTACTAGTGCCGTGAAGCGACATTCCATGTTCGTAACAATAATATATTGTCATACGCATTACTGGTTTCATACGCATGTATAATTGTATATACGCTTGTATATACATTTAAACATGCGTATGGATCCAGTTATAAATAGTTAAAACATTTATTGCAATTTCAAATTCATACTCGTGCTAAGTTGAACCGAATTTGTAAACAATATTGAAAAAGATAAAGCAAGAATAACGGTAACATTTAAATAAATTGCTGATATATGGTTATTTTATGTTCAAAGAAATTACGAATATAATATGCCCACCAAAATACACTGCGCTGCAAAAAAAAAAAAAAAAAAAAAAAATTCGAGCCCCGACACCATTCCTGCAAATTCTTATGTAAAATGACCCACTGAATCCGAATATGACCCCCATTTTGCCCATCACCCACCGTTTTCTCGGGACGCCCCAACCCCCATTTTTATCACTATCAGCAATTTTATGGACATGAATTTGATTTGGAGGGGGAAAACAACTATTTTAACCGTTAAATATCTTCTGAGGGGCTACAGAGGTGAAAAGTTCTAAAATATGAACATTTGTAGCAAGGGGGGGGGGGGCGATTTGGGAGGGATTTGTCCCCTTAAATTTTAAGAAAATCAATAAAAATTACCGGTTTTTCTGGTTTATTTTCGCAATTTTTTCACTTATTTTCTACATATTCCAGCTTCCAGCCACCCCTTTTCCTCACCCAAACACCCCACATAATAAAAATATATTGCAACAATTTTGGATGAAAACGGGTAAGGGGGAGAGGTCCCGAAGCCCTCACAAGAAAGTTTGGAAGATTCACTGTACAACGTTGCCGCTCTTTATTTTTATCACTGTTATGTAATTTTATGGCCATGAATTTGATTTGGAGGATGGAAAGGATTATTTTAACACCAAAAATTTAAAAATAAAAATATAATATATAATAAATAATAATAATAATAGATAATATAATATAAAATATAATAAATGTAATTTATAATATAGTACGTTGAATCTTTAAAAGTTGTCTAATATGGGGGCCCACGAAAATTCCTTCCTTGATTTTAGACTCACTAAGACGAGGAAATTTAGTTTTCAAAAAGTTAAATCCATCACCTGTCTCATCCATTGCTTTCACAAACTGTTTGCTTAATCCGAGTTTGATGTGCAAAAGCGACAACGTTGTACAGTGAAATTTCCAAACTTTATTTTTATACATTAATTTTATTTATTATATATTATATTTTTATTTTTAAATTTAAGTGTTAAAATAATCCTTTCCCCCCTCCAAATCAAATTCATAGCCGTAAATTTACATAACGGTCATAAAAATAAAGAGCGTCAACGTTGTACAGTGAATCTTCCAAACTTTCTTGTGAGGGCTTCGGGACCTCTCCCCCTTACCCGTTTTTAGCCAAAATTGTTGCTATATATTTTTATTATATGGGGTGTTTGGGCGAGGAAAAGGGGTGGGGGGCTAGAAGCTGGAATATGTAGAAAATAAGTGAAAAAAATTGCGAAAACAAACCAGAAAAACTTGTCATTTTTATTGATTTTTTTTTAAATTTAAGGGGGAAAATCCCTCCCAAATCCCCCTTGTTACAAATGTTCATATTTTAGAACTTTTCACCTCTGTAGCCCCTGAGAAGACATTTAAAGGTTAAAATAATCGTTTTCCCCCTCCAAATCAAATTAATGGCCATAAAATTACCGGACAGTGATAAAAATAGGGGGGGGGGGTGGGTGATGGGGCAAAATGGAGGTCATATTCGATTCAGGGGTCATTTAATAAGAATTTGCAGGAATGGTGTCAGGGCCGATTTTCATGCAGCGCAGTGATATCAGATTAAAAATTTTAGACTTAAAATTTAAAAATGCCGAGTGAAAAATTATTTAAACTTTTCTAATATAAAAACACTGAAATTTTTTAAATTCTGGAATAAAAAACTCCTCATAGTCTTTAATGACGATGGTAAGTTAGTTTTTATTTTTAATGGATGCATTCATTTCTGCAGAACAGTTCCATATGTTTAAGTAAACCAATTTATTTGATAAATTTCTGCATAATTTTATATATAAAAGGGCGGGATTTAAAAAATATGTACGAATATTTATTGCGCAGTAGAGGTAAAAATGTCCACCTATAAATAAATTAATCATTTATTAAGCTTACAAAAATCAAACGGTTTTTTTTCTTGCTTTGTTAAGCTAAACCACTGATTAAGGAGGTAGAGAGTAGTAGAAATGGATTTTAACTTTTTCGCAGCAGATCGGATTTCATTTTATTTGCTGCACATACGGTTGCATTTCGAGATCAGTTTTTACTTTCTAGCTTGCGAAGTATATATTATCGGCATTGCATGAAACGCCAGCATTCTATAGATTGCCTAAGTATTTTAAGGCAAAATATGAAATATGAGAATTTTTTGAATGCACTATATACTTTCCCTAGGCATTGTATGTAGTGACTAGGCATTCTGTAGAGCGACAAATGCTATTTAGGCTAAGTATGAAAAGAAGGTAATGACAAGGCTTTCATTTAAAAATCGCGCATTCTACAGGAATGCAAATGTTATTTAGAAAAAAGTAATAGAAGAGGGCCATTAAAAATCTTTTATTCAAAATACGTAAAAGAAAATGAAAGTTAAATAAACAAAGTTTGTACTTTTCTTTTAAAGGAAACAAAATAAAATATTAACTTACTTGTTGCATCAAGAAAGGGAATAATTTTATTTTGATCACTTTTTTATTACCTCTTAAATATCGAATCGTCGATGTATTTCACACTTTGTCGTAAAGAATCCCTAGGAAATGGATGAAATATTAATCGTTTCATACTTTGCCTAAAAACGCTTGGGCATTCTATAGAATGCCGGATTTCAAACTTTGCCGGTAATATATACAAAAAGAAAGTATTGTAATCTTTAAAATATTTGTTTGCCAACGGACCAATCTGATTAATCAAAATTCTAGCCTTAAACAGCGAGCCCTGCACTCACAGGCATCTTAATAGATCAACAGATCCTGAACAAATCTTCTTCACACAAAATCCATTCAACTTTGTTTATTCCGGATTACAATAGTTACGAGCCCTTAGCTCACACGTCATTACCCGGTCAGATCATACAAGCTTCTGACAAAAATAAACAATTTTCGGCTTCTACATTTGGCGACCCTGCCAAGATGCCAAAAGCAGTTGGCGCGTCAACAATATTAGATCTCGAGTTTAGTTTAGGTTTATTCAAGTCCCGTTTCGAAGGAAAACGAGAACTATTTTGGAAAGGATCTTGTCATATTGAACAACGGTCAGATGACGATGACAACACCTGAGCTGGCATCTCTTTCACCAAACTTCCGCGCCACACCAGCGGAAGGACGTTTGACCCAACAAGTCTGGCTTAACGTTCGCCAGGCCCACATGCACGGCAGATCTTCAGTGGAATCGGGTTTCGAGCCTGGACTCTCCAACCCCGGAGCTGGGACTTGACCACTAGGCCATCACGACCCCTATTTGATCTCCACGTTTTAGACCTCCCTCTGTCCAAAAAAAAATCCCTTTTTAGAATTCTGTCTGTCTGATGGTCTATTGGTTTGCCTGTCTGAGAAAAAGCGAACCTTAAATGAATTAAATTTTGGGCATAGTCCTTACATCCAAAGTGAATATTTGTTTCAAATTATGGAAAAAATCTACCAAAGGGAAAGCTATTGAAAACTGCAGCGAATTAAATGGAGTAGAGGAGCTAATACGACTTAGGTTTTATCACCATAATTGCAGATACTGTCTCAAAATTTGGACCCAAACCGTCAAAGGAATAACTGTCGGTCGGTAGGTCTATGCGAGTGAATGTAGGGGAACCTGGGGCAAAACAGAATACTTAAGGTTTGGAGGGTTATAAAACGGTAAATAGCACTGAGAGAAGTTTGAAAATGTAACGTTATAAAAGTTATTTATTTGGTCACACATAATGAATTTAAAAACTAATTTATGATCAGTACATAAATTTTTATTCACGATTTGGTAAACTTTGTCAAATGCCCCAGCTCCGAGGCAAAACGGAACCCTGTTTTATGTACTCTTAAAATTTTTAAACATAAAAAAAGATTGTTTTCTTATGACTATTAAACATATTATAAGTTATAATAAGGATCAGAAATATCAATAAAATTACTTCAGACATTATGTCGGCAATTAAAAATTAAACAAAGGGAAAGTAAAGTTAACGATAAAACTCGCAATGCATCTTCGTCAGCACTTGCTACTCCGGCAATAGGCAAAGTACACTGAGGAAAACCGGAACCGGGTACTGTTTTGTCCCGGTTCGTAATGCCCCAACTGCAGAGGTTAACAAAGAACTACTGTATGGTAAGGCTAGAAATTGAGGAACTACAACACAAGTACATGAATGAACAGTCCAAAGAGTAATACTAACGAAAAACTAAATCCAAAGTTACAAAAAAAGTTATCCAAACATAATAAGTTATTTGAATTAACTTAGGAAGAAATCTTGTTGAAACTATAGTATTATGTTCCAAAACAAGGAAATCTTCTAAACTATGCGTAGTAGCCAACTCTCATGGACTTTGACAGGTCAGTCATGTGCAATAGAGTATGCTATGAAATTCAAGGAGTTGCCGCTAATTTGCGCAACAAACTGGGTGAAGAAATGAGGGGTTTTTGTTTTACCCCGTAGTTTTGTTTTGTCCCGTGTTCCCCTAAGTGCGATTACTGAAAAACTTAACAAGTTAGAGGAGTGAAATTTGATATGTGGCCTGACACCCAAACTGCAGATATGTATAAGATTTCGAATTCCTTCGTCCAAAAGGAGAGGTCCGAAATGTATAGTCTGCTTTATTTACTATTCTACGAAACTCAACACAAAACTGACCATATTGGATAAGTGTATGATAAAGCCGAGAGCAGAATATTCTCGCTGGTTGTACGTTCTTGTTAATTTTTTTTTAAATCTAAAAACATATTTCGAAATTATGTTAAACCAGAAAAATTCAACATTTTCTAGAAAGAAAATCATTTTTTCGAAAGTCGTCTTATTTTGGCACTTATGCACTAAAAAACGCATGGAGAATTTTTAATGAAAGTCTGCTCCAAAAATAGTACAGCTTACTAAGATATGGCTGTTATTCAATGTTATGCATATAGCATATTGATAAGATCACATGACTGTATCGTACCAAGAAAATGAACATCGGTTGTGTGTAAAATGAAAGATGGTTTTAATAACGCATTAAGCACTGCTTATCCAGGTCTTTACTTATAAACTGTAAATACAATAGAGCCTCGGTAATCCGAATTCCAGGAATCTGAAATTTCGGATAATCCGAACATCTCTTTTTAACTTTCTGAAAAATCTTTATTAAAAAATGAAGGAAAAAATAACAATTACGAATCGGAAAGAAATCTAATGTTTATTCCTAA
>BGPR01004109.1:0-14873 GCA_013235015.1 Araneus ventricosus
AAGTTAGGTGAAAGGTGTTCAAATGCGCAGTAACAGACAGACTTCAAGTTAAGGTATTTTGTCCAAATCTACATTTGGGATGTAAAGACAATATATCAAATTTCATTCATCTAGCTCAATGCGTTTTTTCAGTTACCTCTTTCGAAGAGAGCCAGGGAGGTCTAAAACTTGGAGATTCATCAAAATCTCAAGGTAGAATGCATCTTGAGAATTACAATGGCTCCGATTCTTCCTCTACGAGAAAGAAAAACTGATAAAGAAATAGACTTTTTTGTGATATTTCTTCTGCTGTGACAGCCTTGTAATTTATTTATATTTCTAACATGATTATACAAGTAAATATTCCTTTTTCTCTAGGCGCACATTTGTCCCATTACATAATAAATTTTCTATGAATTATCATATTGTTCAGGAATGTTTTCCTACCAACAAATAAAGCTCGAAATGGCTATAACATAGTTATAATAATATAAAAGCTTTAATTCCATTAAAACTTTTTTCTCCTACTGCCCTCACAGCATATAACTTTTTGATGCTTTGCGCACAGTTTATACAAGATATTAAACCTTTTTCTACAGGCAAAAGTTTATCCAATCACAAAATAAATTTTCTATGAATTACCATAAAATTTAGAAATGGATGGAATATCATGGATATACCATCGTTATAACAAAAAAGGCATTTTTTTACGACTCTTTACTGTTCTGACAGACATATAATTTCTGATTCTTTGAGCATGATAATACAAAAAATTATTGCTTTTTCTATAGTCACAAATTTTTCTTGTCACAAAATAAATTTCCTACGAATTACCATATTATTTAGAAAAGTGTTCCTACCAACAAATAACTCTGGAAGTGGCTATAATATAGTTAGAATAAAAGACTCCTTACGACCATTACGACGTTTCCACGACCATACTAATATTCTGGCAGACAAAATTTCTTGACGCTTTGAATATTATTATACAAGAAATTATTTCTTTTTCTATAGTCACAAATTTGTCTAATCACAAAATAAATTTTCTATGAATTGTCATATCACTTCGGAAAGTTTTCCTACTAACAACAAATAACGCTCAAAATAGCCATATCATCGTTAAAACAAAAAATGGGATTTTTTTTAATGACTGTTCTATTGTTCTGACAGACATAATTTTCTGACTATTTGCGCATTATTACACAAGAAATTATTTCTTTCTCTACATGCACAAATTTGTCTTATCACAAAATAAATTTTCTCTCAATTACCATATTATTTAGAAAAGTTTTCCTACCAACAACAAATAACGCTCATTTGCCATAACATTGTTATAATAAAAAAACTCTTTACTTCCATTACACCTTTTTCTCACGCCTCTTCTACTGTTCTAACACATATATAATTTTTTGATGCTTTGCACATGATAATCTAAGACAACATTCCTTTTTCTACAGGCAAAAATTTGTCTCATCACAAAATAAATTTTCTACGAATTACCATATTATTTAGCAAAGTTTTCCTATCATTCAAAAGTGGCCATAATATAGTTATACCAAAAAACTCTTTGCTTCCATTATACCTTTAAGTTCATTTTTGCATAGCAGCACATACCCCGAAATTTGAATGCAAACCTCCACAGGTGTAATTTCAGAAAAATCCCTTTCCCAAACTATCCAAAACCCTAGAAAATCCTAAAAGCGAAGCGTTAATTACCGCATTCTGCATCACACTTAAAAGTTTTTTGCGTAGTATCTAGCCTAATGAGATCAGAAAATAAAGCTGTACATTCAGCAAGATACCATCAGGGGCTAAGACGTGCTACGGCTTTCGTGATAATTAAGCACAAATTAATGCAGCTCTCTCACGATAAGCCAAAGCGGCCTATTGAAATAAATTATAAACACGGGGCTTCCATGCATTAATTCTGTTGCGTAAGGCGGTTAGAGCCACTAGTAAAACAACCGTGTATTGTCGAAGAATAATTAAAAGCAAATTCTTCAGAAAACGTGCATAATGATGTTACATAGCACCCAAATCCATGCAGCGTGATAGTTGTTTCTTGGGAAGGGGTTGGGAAAGCACTGGCTGAAGTTGGCGAAATTTGCTTCCTGCGTGGCATTTTGGTCAGTCCGTGCAGAGGTTTCCTTTCATTCAATTTATTTTCAAGGCCACGGGGGGCTGTTGCGTTTCATCAATTGTTTCGGTAGGCGCATTGGATTATTAAAGCATTTCTAATGATATCTGTCAAGAACGCGCATTAATAGTGTCTCAGTATCTGTCTTCAAGTGTAGGAATGGAAATGTAGCGCATTACTTTTAGTCAGTTAATCAGAATCATCAATCAATGGCTCGCTTAATGGATGGTTTATTAGTTCTCGTTGATTACGTAAACTGAATGCAATGGTTGATGCGTTACTTAAGGTTTTCGGTGGTGGTAATTAATGTTGCGGAAATGAGTTTGACACGATGGTCTGATTGGGATAAATGTGCTAATATTTAAACTGGGAGAAATGGATGATTCTCCTGAAAATTATGATGAAGGCTATATTTTATTCACTGACTGATTTGGGAACGTTATCACTAGCGAAGTTGATATTGAGAACCTCACATAGCCCTCTTTAAAATTTTACAATTTATTGATGGAAAATTTCTGATATGTATCTAAATATTTTGATGCTTTTTAATACTAATGTTTAATTTCCAATTAGATGTCAGAGAATGAGACTCCGCAGTGGACAGTGTCAAACCTGTTTTGTGCGGTAGATAGGGACCGCATACAAGAAATCGCACACACACAGAAAATATTCAGAAATTTCATAAATGCTTATAACCATTAATTTTTTACAACATATTAGAATTTTTTTATGCGGTGGAGAGGGATCGCATGAAAAAAAGTCGCACTTAGAAAATATGTCAAAGATTTACGAAATAGTGAGAAAGTGCTTTCAAACGAAATAAATAATTAAATTAGACATGGAAACATTTTTAAAAAATTTAATTTCTCATTTTACACATGGGGAAATTTCCAAAATGCACATAATTCACTGCTACTCGTTGTAGTCCAAAACGCGCATCTTCTTGTGATGAACTGCAGGGGTGGCGCCAGAGGGGAGATCGGGGGGCGGGCAGCCCCCGTCGGGGAAACTGTGCCCCCCTCATCGGGGAAAAATTTTGTATCCCGTCAGGGAAAATATTTATACGAGGAACTATAGTTGATAAATAATAATCTGGCAAAAATTTGAGACGAATTTCATTACACTCGTTCCCTCATACAGCAGGTCGTACCCCCTGTCGAGCAAATCAGGCCCTACCCGTCGGTCAAACTCTAGCGCCGTTCCTGATGAACTGGTTCAAAATCGCTTTCGTCACTTGAAGGTATTACAATTGATTTAATTTTTGTTACCATAAAGTCGGTGATAAGTTTTTCGGAAGTTTCCGTTGGAATTCACATACCCCATAAAACCAGAGGGAGTGGTCTCCCCTAAACTTTCTCGTATACTTTCTAAGTGGAGATTCGTCAAAATCTCGAGTTCGAATTTTTTTGACAATTACAATACTTTCTCTTTGTATACTTCGTATACGAGAAAGTAAAACAAAAAAACAAACAAACCTGAAATCAAATATCTGTTGCCACGTTTCAAAAAAATATTACTTTGAAGCAGGTGCGATAAAATAAGCAATGCAATGAATACTAAAGCGAACATTCTGCTTTGGAATTGAATTCCCAAGAAAACAATTTATACTACCACAACCGTAACAATTGCAAAAGCGCGTGAATAAAAGATTTGCTGAAATAATGAGATCGGTTTGATTTACAACAATAAAAAAATTGTTAACAATTGATGCTTGAAAACATTATTTATTGTTGTAAATAAAATTTACAACAATAACAGATTGCTACCAATACGCATGCGCATGAGAATCGGATTAAAAGAAATTGAATATGCAATTTGAACACCTCTTTTTGACGGATTTGGTCCAAACTTTTATACGGACCTACATTCATAACGATAAAACTGTGTACCAAATTTTATCCATTTAGCTATTCAAGTTTTTGAGTTATAGCGTTCACATGACCGCGGACATACAAATAGACAGACTTCCCGTTGACGGATTTTGTCCAAAATTTGAAAGAAACCTACAATTATGTTCAAAGACCACATACCAAATTTCATCCCCGTAGCTCTAATAGTTTTCGAGTTATCGTGTTCACAGACAGACACACACACAGACAGACATACAGACATAATTCCAAAATTGTGTTTTTCGGACTCAGGGAGGTCTAAAACGTGGAGATCCGTCAAAATCTCGAGTTCGAATTTTTTGACGATTACAATACTTTCTCTTCGTATACTTCGTATACGAGAAAGGAAAAAAATCGCACAAAATAAATCACACAAAAAAATCGCATAGAAAAGGACCGCACAAAAACAGGTTTGACTGTATTAAGAATGGCACATAACACTTCGTATTGATACATGGCCAATAACAAAAATTCAACACGAAGATTTGCGGAAATTGAAGTAAAATCGTTATTTCAACCCTCCTTTCCTCCCCTAAAAGACATCTGTATTTGACAGAGCAGACACGAGTTTAAAAATTAAAAAACGCCACCCAACGTGGAATCGAACTCTTTAAGCCCCCCACGAGTGAAACGTGTCCATGAAATTTCATGAGCATTCGCAAGAGTCTGTACGAGGATAAAACTTTTCCTCGCCCTGGCAACGCTCTTCTTCGCTCCGGATGAAATATAGCTCTCGCATCTAAAACCACCTGCATACCAATAGGGGTCGACGCGATCTTAAATCAGAATTTTGATGCCACCTAATCCCCTGGCACGGTCCAGTTTATTTCCCCGTAATAATGCAGCACGGGGATGTGATGCCAAAACTGAACGGAGATCCCGAATTCGTTCGTCCATAAAGTGCAGACGATATATATCATGGGGAAGGAAAATAAAGCTACTTTTGGACTCGATCAACACGTCCCCCTCCCTCCCAAAAAAGAAAGGAAAAATAACTTTTTCTCTCTTGGCTTTGCCACCACCTGTGGAGAAAAAGTGGTGGAAATTGTCTTCGCAGCGGGCCAAAAGGACGAGATAAATTTTCAAAAGAAGTTTCTCGTCTTTATTGTCGTGTCGAATAAAATCGAATTTATAGTCTATCTACAGACGTTTGTGGAGGCTAAGTTCAGACGATGCAGAAAGGTTCACTTAGAAAAAAAAGATATTTGCAACAGAAAAATTGGAATGTTTTGCAAAACAAAACAAAAAAACCGACGAGAGGCTGTCTCTGCGAAACGGCCACTGGGATTGAGGGGCGTAGACTTACTTACCTTTACTCAACTGTGACTTTCTGAGACTAAAGCAAATCTGACTATTAACTCTATAGTCTATAGTGACTATTAGTCTAGTGTGACTATGCGACTCTATCTATGTAAAATTCTTTGTAATTTTCACCAACTTTTCAACTCGACTGTGACTAAACCGTAATTACAAATTCTAAAAATATTTTTGCAATCTTCAGTGTCTACCTTTTCCTGTTAAATGAAACTAAAACCAACTCTCTATGTTATTTGGTTGCGGCGCTATAAGCGTTTAAGTTTAGCACTAAATTCGACAATTCTTGAGTAATATTTCGCGTGAACTTCAGATCGATGACTGAATTGCTTTACTCTGAGTGCGCGTGCATCGGTCGCTGTGACGCCATCAAAATCTTCTGTGATTTTAACCAACTTTGCAGCCCGACTGTGACTAAACCGTAATTACAAATTCTAAAATTATTTCTGCAATCTTCAATGCCCATCTTTCTCTGTTAAATGGAACTAAAACCAACTCTCTATGTTATTTGGTTGCAGAGCTATAAGCGTTTAACTTGAGCGCGAAAAACGTTATAATTTTTTCCTTTCCCGACACACCGTTAGACCACTATAGACAGACGTAAGTCTACGTCAAAACCACAATATTCAAAATTAACGTTGAAAACTTACGCAATGCAGATTTAATGAAAATCCCATTCCAAATTTGGTTTAGTGTTTATCTGAAGTTTATATTAATTGTCATTAATTGGTGATAGTTTATATTTTGGATTAGGGGTTAAAAGACATCTCTAATATCTTCTTAGAATAGTGATTTTGATTAAGAAACAGGAGACACCAATTATCATTATTTGGTGATAGTCTATCCTTTAGTAAAGGGACTCAACGAAATTTCAAGTATCCTCTCGTTTTTAAGAGGGTACTTTTGACAAAGAAACACCACCTCTCATTAACTAGTGATAGTCTATACTTAGGAATAATGGGCTAAACGATTTCTCAAGATGATTGGAACTAATGTCTTAGTAGTACAAATTTTATACCAGCCGTTGCCTGGGAGGAAAAAAACTGCTGCTACAATTTCTATACTGCCCATAACAGAAAGGCTAGTACGACTCCAGAGAACGCCATGGTCTAAATATATTTTTTCAAGGTTTTAAACCACCTGTCAACATACGATAATCTTCCGATAGTGGTCAGTCTTCTCGAAATGGTAATCTTCTATTCAGGTGAAGAAACGAAATCCATCTTTGAAATTGGAACCAACAATACTGGATCAATAAGAAGCGGATTTGAATCTATCTTAACTTAAATTTGACAAATACCGCCATTTGTATTTCACTGATACAAAATCGATATCTTGCTTATGTTCAATTGTCCTTGGAGCTTTCTTCTTAAGTATACAGAACTGCGATAGGTAACGCACGTGAATATTCTGTCTTCATACATACGCAAGCATTTATAACACATTTAGTTGTGAATGTTCCATTAATAAAACCCTTGAATGAAGCAAATAGTTTTCTACTTCCATTCTCCTCTTTAAATGCATCTATTCTTCTTACTTTGACAAATTTTATTAACTTTAATATCTACTTATGGTGCATCTACAACGGCGCTTCGTAAGTACATATTCAATCTACCAGTTTTCAAAATGATTTCAATTAAGAAATTAGAACGAAACTAACAACTTTTTCCAAATTTTTCTCACGTTATGCTTTAATTTGCCAGCCTACTTAGTTGTAAAGAAGGGAGAGGGATCACTTTAACAACAAACCAAGTGCATAAAAGATAATAACATTTTCTTTGTTTGTGTAAGTTGAAGGTCTTGGTAAATAAATTTCTTTGCTTTTTTTCTCTTGTCTGCCATTAAATTACAGTTTCATTTGTAAGTCTCTGAATTAGAAGTTACCAGCATCAGCTTGTTGAAGTTAGAGTTAGAATGAAAGAATTCTCATGGTATAATTTGTCACAAAGAGACGTGTTTGGAGTGGAATCATTTCTTGAGCAGCATTATTTAAAGAAGGCTCAGAGGCTTTTGGAGAAAAAATTCTGCAAAACAATTTTATTATTTCATCTCAATATCTTAAAGGACTTTCGTTAAAATTCTTTCGATGACTCGAGCTCTCTTCAAGGTAAGTGCCTCTTTATTCAGTTCAATTTAGTTCGTTCCTTCGGAGTTTATTTTGGATTACTGCCAAAAGTATGGCCCAGAGCGACAAAATCTAATCAACCTACACACTAGATGGGTAAATGTATCAAAAACTAAAACCATTCTCTTAAAAGGAGAACACCATCCTTTTCCTCATCTTTTCTTCTATTTAACTGAAGAAGCACTGACAATGTCAGATTTGCTTAATTTAATATTTGTCAAAGCAACGACAGCTCTGGAATTTACGAAAGAAGCGCGCCTAATCAACGCATCCAATGAATTAAATTCCAACCTGACAGTTTCGGGGAGTCTTTTATTAATATACACCCCCTCAACAGTGGCACTTCTCCATAAATTGTATATATTCACAGCTGCTTAGAATAATTCACTTCACAGGATGGCATTATTACGGAGCTTATTTCTCCAAGACCACCACTACAAATGGAAATAAGCCCCTCGCCCATTCTTTAGCTTTTTCTTCAATGGGCGTTTTTAGTCGCCGAAAATTCAAATTACTCCATGGTGGCGGAGGGGGGGAGCAGGACAGTCGGCATGGGCTCCCCTCTTCCGCTTGCTCTCCCCCAAATTGCACTGCGGGACTTTGCATTTTAGGTTGATGAATGGCGCGACTAATGGTGCACTTTAAAATCGGCTCGTAGTTTTCGGAAGCGCGTTTCGAAGACATTATTGTCCTCGGAAATTTCCCGCCATAAGCCCTGGCAATTAGCAGGGGCCCAGACTGTTCCTTTTCTTTACCACTGGGAAATTTATACGGCGACGGAGAAGCCAAGGGGAAAATAATAATAATTGTAACTGTAACAACCGTAATAACAACGGTTCTTTGGCGATGTAAAAGGATTATGCGACGAAGAATTTCGCCATTCAGTTCCGAGTGGGGAAGGCGGTTGACAGTGTTATAGTTGGCCGAAGTTTCTTCTACTCGCACTTTTTGTAATTTCAGATTGAGTACATTTTGTTCGGTCGCTGACAGTTTTGCTTTCTGTCGCCTTGCAGCGAATGAGCTAGTAAAAAAATTATCTGCCGCTGTTTTCTGTTGGAAGATTTATTTATTTATTTTTTAGTAAATAAGCAGCCCCAGGCGAGTTTTCTTCTAGCCTTTTCTCCCTCGCACAATTTTTTTGCAGACTGAGAACGCATAACAGTTTTAATGGATACGGTAAATGCCATAAATATTCACTACATAAATGGCATTTTTTAGTGAACTTAATGGATAAAGCTGAATTTTATTGTGATTTACCACGAAATATGAGCAATATCGCAGTATAGTTTTAAGAATAATCATGGTATGGAAGAAAAAAAATAATAAAGTGGATGAATTAAGATAATGGAACGAGCCAAATTTATTTGGTAACTCTGATGTGCAGTGGACAAGTAAGATCTGGTAAATATATTGAGTTTTTACTTTAAAGTGTGAGTATATGTAAATTTGGAAAATTCGATTTTTTTAAATATATTTGATTTTCTGTGATGCAGATCAATACATTTTCAAAACATAAATAAGTTTATTTATTACCAGATTACGAAGGATTGCAAATTGAAGTTACGCTGATAAAATTTAAGGCATGCAATGGATATAGATTTATGTAAATATGTCACAAATAACATTTTGTAACGATTAGAAAGTGTTTTTACAATGGTTTGGAACAAGTTCTTATTCAAGTGAAATAAAGTTACCATGAAAAGAATATTAGCATTAACAGTACAATAGTACTTTATTATTATACAAATATAGTAGAATCCCGGGAATCCGAACTAATTGGGGTTGACCTCTGTTCGGATTCCAGGGAATTCGGCGTATCCGAGAAATTCAGTAAAATACTCTTGATATACCAAATGCAGTAGAGTATTGACTCTGGGTGCTCTGTGAAGGCGTACGGAAAGATCTAGAGGCGCTACACACGGTACAGTGGCAAACAAGTTTAGGGTGAAAAAGATATCCGATTGTGTTTCTACTAATTAAGGTGCTGTATTCATACCTAAAGAGCAATTCGAATACTCTTTTTAAGTTAGGAATAAACATCAGCTTTGTTTCTGATTCGTGATTGTTATTTTTCCTTCATTTTTCAGTAAACATTTTTCAGAAAATTAAAAAAGATGTTCGGATTATCCGAAATTTCGGATTCCTGGAGTTCTACTTTATTATCCTTTAAAATTGTCACAAGATATTCGTATTCTAATGAATCCTATATAATATTAATGAATATTTTCTAAATATCCTTAGCGTTTAAATACAAGAAAGCTAGGGATTAGCTATGATACAGTGAAATCTGAATTAATAACACACTTTATACATAGTTTATAATTGGAGAGTGTATGCACATACGTTATACATGGAGAGTGTAGCCACCCCGCACAGCTTTACAAACCTCATTGAGGGTTCTCGTACTGAAAATTAGGCTATTTATTAGGACATACGGCAACAAGCCCCATTCTTCTCACAGTGAGTATTTTAAAGTTCGGCGGGGTCCTGAGAGCGGTTGACATCGGGCAGAACAAATATTAGATTTAAAATTGAAAAGTACCACCTAAGAACGAATTTTCAAATATAATAAAAATAGCAAATATAATCGATAGAGAATACTGAATTACTGCAAAAAGAAAAAAAAAACCACGTTCGGAATTTTAACGTTGGACAAAATTATATATATTTATTGTTATATTCATTTGATAATCAAATAATGACCTTTAACCACTTAACTGAATAATTTTCTTTGCTATCTAATAAGAAGATTCCTTCTTTTTTTGGAAAGGGGTTGTCGCTTTCATTCATCTCAGAAGGCATATAATACTTGAGATGCTTAGATTCTACGTAATTTTTTTGTAAAATTATTAAGCCAATTAATGATTAAATTTTATGACTAAAAATGCGATAATTCAATGCACGAGTGTTCTCGGGCTTTTAACCCGTTCAGGATCAGCATCGCATATATGTGATCACTCTTTCCGTGCCCTACAGCCCATCATCACATACATGTGATCGCAACTTCAACATTTTATTTGAATTTTTAAAAGGATGGCGGTAAAAACCGTTACTTTTTCGAATAATGTTGCATCAGAGTTTTGACGCGCGGGCCTGGGGAAGCTCTACTTTCTCCTTTCGCTGGTCCTTAAGCGGTTAAAAATAGAAGTCGAAACTAAGAGAAAATCGTCAATTATATATATTCAGAAACGTTTACTTACACTAACATTCTCCAGAGCACAGCAATCCAAAATTAAATTGCAAAATAAAGAAAGTGGAGGGAAAAAAAGAAGCGCCATTCAATCTATAACTCTGTTAAAGTAATTCAATAATCCCATCCACTTTATTTATAGAACTGACTCCCAAATTACAAAAACATTCCTTCATTCCCTAATAGCTCGACAGCAGTGATCAATGGGTAAACAGAACGAACAATACATCACCGACTAATTGAAATAAATGAGCATTATAACTTGTTTTTATTATTCCCTGGCATCGGCCAAAACTGCTGCAGTTCCCTAACCACTCATATTGCTGCCTCTTAATTCCTTAAAGCCGCCACCCAATCGATGGTTTGGTTATGCAATTGATTCCATCCCTCATCGGAGGGCGGATTTTTATCTTCAAGGGGTTAATTAGTGCTCATTTACATTAAAACAGGTGGTTATTGGCAAACGGTTTTGGTGTCTTTTGAATGTTTTCGGTGCCCAGAAGTGCTGGGGTAGCCAATAATACGCCATCCGGCGGTCCCATTACTGTTTTCGTCTCTCACTGGAAGTAATTAGAGAAACAGTTCATTATGGCTAAGCATCTAATGATGAATCAAAGTTGTGGCCTTAATAACTTGTTGCGCGGAGGACTGTGGCTATGGATTAAAGGACGGGAAAAGGCAGGTGGTTGGGGAGGAATTCCTGGACTAATAACAGGCCGAATTAATCCTTTGAGGCCCAATTTAGGTAGGCGAAGAACGCTTGGCAGATGAAATTTCGATTCTTGTCAATGCCCACAAGTGGATAAAGGTCTGAAATTCAGGCGCAATAATTATATTGCGGTACAAATCAATACAGTTAAGAGCTTAATGCGATACCGGATCTTCTACCACCTTTTGGAACTCGAAATAATAAATGCATCAAAGAAAGATTAATGGCAACGTTTCAATGGATCTTATGCATGTGACGTCACATCCTCCGACACGTGACCTGCCGAAGGTAGTCATTGGTCAGTCTTAAACAGCTGACTCAGAACTGCTTTTATTTCTGAGTCGCTTATAGGCCGATCGTTTTGTTTATTCCTCCACAGCTGTTTTTTTATATTCTCGAACCCAAACGGTGCATAAGGTCCATTGGCATTGGATATGTATGGTAATTATTACCGATTTTTCGGATAAGAATGGAACTTATTTATATATTGAAAATAATAAGACAGATTTTGTGCTTTATTTGCATCGAAGCCATTTGGTTAAGTTCTAATTGAAAATCTGCCATCTTTAATTCTCAATATACCTCAGAATTACAACTGAAGCGTAACATCGATAATCTAAACTTTCTTAACTCCTTGACCAGCGAATTTATTTAACCTTCCAGCGGGCACGCGGTTTCAAGAGATACTTGCATTGTGCATCGTATTACATATTTATATCGTTCTTTTATAAATTTACGTGCAATTTTTATTTATAAAATCTTTGTTTACTATTAAGCTAATAAATACTAATAATTAAAAAAAAGTTGCATTTATTTTTGTAACACAACACGATACATTTATGTAATACGATGCACGATATGTCGTAAAATTTGTGCAGGCGCGCCCGCTGGAAGATTAATCTTCTAATGAGATTGGAACTCGAGAGAGTAAATGCCTGAAAGCAAATTTCAATGTTCCAGCTTACGTTCGATCTGTATGGCAATTATTACCGATATCAAAGAAAACCCATAATTGTCTACATATTTAAAAGAACAAGAGTGATTTTGCGATTTTCTTTCATCAAAAACTAACAAGGCGAATATCAAAACTATTCGATTAACCCTCCATCAGGCGCGCGTATGCGGGAGATATTACGTACTTATATCGTTTTTTTTATATAAATTTAAGCGCAATTTTTATTTATATAATCTTTGTTTAGTATAAAACTAATAAATACAGATTATATAAATAAAAATTGCATTTATTTTTGTAAAACAACACGATATAAATGAGTAATACGATACGCGATATAAGTACCTCGTACATACGTGCGACTGCTAGAAGGTTAACTGAAATTTGGCAGCTCAAATTTCCATTTCTCAATATGCCCATTTCTTCTTTCTTCGATAATCTGCGCTTTCTTAACCTACAAATTTATTTAACCTCCTAATTAGACGATGCATCCTATTTAAGACATTTATTAATATTTCAATCCATATAAGAACGTAACGAACACTTGAGATATTTAAGCATGTTCACGTGAATTTTGTCTTTTAAATTAATTGCTATTCTGCGTTAATTATGGAGTTAAATATAAGCAAGTCAGCAATTCGATGCATCAGTCAGACATATTGCTGCATGCGATGGGGTTAATTTGAATTTCGCGTTAAGAAATCAAAACAGTTATACTGCTACAGTTTCGATGGATTTCTGATCCAAAAAAGATTCGGAAACAATTTTTTTTTCATAAATTCAATGAGTTACTGCATTAAATACTTCAAGAATTTCATTAAGCATTATTTTATCAAGAATTTTCTCAAGTATTATTTTCTCAAGTATTTTATCGAACTTGGTTCATGCTTTATGGAGAGATTGATTTTTAAAAAAAACAGGATGAAAGTAGAATAAAAGCATTTTAGCACCATTTAAGCGATCTAAAAATAAGTTATTAACTATCATAAATCATTATTACAAATAATTTATTATTCACATTTTAAAAGTTGAGTAATGTTTCTTCAATAATAAGTAATAAATATACAAATAATATTTCTCATTAATTAAGTGCGCTCATTTCTTTTTAATAAATTTCATTCCAATTCGATTACCTGTAAACAATTTCGCGCTTTTTTTCGGAATTTTCTGAAAGCAATACTGCCATCAAAACAAAATTTTAAATAAAAATAATGATATCTGAATACATAAGTAATTATTATTAAGCAAGAACTGATGCTTCCATATGAAACGAAGAGACGGAACATAAAATAAAGCAATTTTTTAAGTATGTATTGAAAGAATAAGAGGATTTATAAACTATTAGCTTTAGAAATGACAAACCCAATTAGAATTATAACATTTAGAATTAACATTCTTTAAATAATCAAATTAATATCATTTCAAAACCAATTTTTCAAAACGAAAAGTATAATCTTCCAGAACGTAATTCTCACTTTTAGTTTCTGCCAAAGGATAAAAAGATTAGCATTTAAGCAATATACAAAAGAAGGTAAAAAAAAGTACCTTTTTTTCATCGCGAATTTCTTCGCTTAAAATAGCATCAAGTTAAGGATTAAACACACTTAAGCTATTTAGCATATCAATTTCGAAACTAATTTGCCGTTTATAACAGCACAAGGCATCAGATTACATCTCGGGGGATTTTATTTGAAGCAAGAAAGGGAAAAAAAAAGGGAAAAAGTTTCAAGCAACAACTTCAATTCTCACGAAATGCAGAGGAAATAAAAAGAATGGCAAACAAAGCAAAAATCTTGTTTGTTTTACCCATTTGAAACGGATCCGGATCGTTCTAGAAAGGCACGCGAGATCGCAAAAGAATCCCTCCCTAGGGATGAAGTCTTCCAAAAGGATGGGCTTGGGAAGAAGAAATTGAATTTTCTTACCTGGAAAAAGAAAAATTTAATTAGTGATAGAGAAAGCAATCAAAACAAAAGCGTAATACACTACATTGATCCCAGCTCCCCCCTCCACAACGACTCATATTCGTTGCTATGGGAACCCTGGAAAAAAGCAAAAGCTATTCTCATTCTAAAAAAATAAATAAAAGTATAATAAATAAAGATTTTTAGCAAGGAAAAAAACAAAAAGTTATTCTTGCTCTAAAAAAATCGTCTGTTTACTTTTTCATGATTTCGAGCAGCCCAGACATTGCCAAAGATAAGTGGAAGTTGTAGTGTTTATTTAAACTGCGATGGAGCACAAGTTTTGCTGTCTCTCCTAAACAATGTATGACTCAACGTTTGGATGGAGTAAAACAAAAAATGACGTCAGAAGATGTGATTCTTCAATTAAGTGAATAATTAATAGCTGAAAGCTGTGATTTGAAAAAAAAAAGTTATTTTAGAACAAACGATTTATTTTCGCTTCACACGCACAAGAAAAATTCGGAATTATTTTTGTGCCAGTGGAGCAGACGAATAATTTCTGCTTTCTGGTGAAAATTTATTAAAAGAAAATTCCGGATTGCTGGAAGATGGAGTTTTGTAAGGCGGAAAGAAATGAATAAAAATGATTGGCGCGTTAAAACGAACTATAA
>BGPR01004109.1:27287-38804 GCA_013235015.1 Araneus ventricosus
TGGACGATCCTTAAATAATCTCAAACTCACAATCCGCCCATCGGTGCAATATCGATATAAGAAATTCATTATCAAATCTGAACCATGGACGATCCTTAAATAATCTCAAACTCACAATGCGCCCATCGGTGCCATATCGATATAAGAAATTCATGATCAAATCTGAACTATGGACGATCCTTAAATAATCTCAAACTCACAATCCGTCCATCGGTGCCATATCGATATAAGAAATTCATGATCAAATCTGAACCATGGACGATCCTTAAAGAATCTCAAACTCAACAATCCGCCCATCGGAGCCATATCAATATAAGAAATCCGTGATCAAATCTGAACCACGAACGATCCGTAAATAAATCCGCAATCTGTCCATCTATGCCATATCCAAATGTGAAATTTATAATGAAATCTGAGCTATTCAAAAATTACAAGATAACAGTTGAACTTTTGTTAGATTTAAGTACCATCATCTGACCACCGATCTATGTATCATCATCTTTTAACCACTGTAGAGACCTTACAAATAAGACCTTTTTTTGAGTCAAAGCAGCTGTCTCTGATTAAACATCTGACAGCACTCGCATCGTCTTGCAACTCATTTTAAGAACATTTTTACTCGCTCAACACGAACCTTCAAAACACGGTCCTACTAGACATCGGCCGGAGTATCAGAGTCGACCCGCCATCACTGCTGAAAGGTTCTTGAATAGAAACTCATCCAACCACGAAAATCCTATTGATCGGCCATGAAAGATCCCGAATTCTTCAAGCATAATCTTCATACACAACTTACGAAGGGGGAGATTCTATTCTCCGTATTGGGGCAACCTTTATCGTAGGAAAACTCGACCTATACAGAACGCCAGGTGTTGGCTATGGGATTTAAATACGGCGGCATTCCAAGTCTCCCCGTCTGGATTATGGATTTTCTCAAAGAGTATTGGGGCGAGTCCACTAAGAAAGTGTATTAGATCATTCGAGTGTAACAGTTTAGGGAGCAAAATATCCACGGAATAACAAAATAGTTTGTAAATACCATTCAGTTGAGTTTAGGGAAGGTGGTCATAAAAAAAATGTAAAAGATTATGTGATCTAAAAATTTAGCTCCGATTATTTAGTTTGTTATTCCGAACCTTCATTTTTATGTGATGAAAATGGACAGGAATTTTAGGAATTCTTTATTATGGCATTAAATTCAATGGATTCTTTTTGTTCCAAATAATAGAGTAGAGCTTTTGGGGCAGGGAAGGTTGATTTAAAAATTTAGCTCAGATTTTTAGTTTGTCATTGTGTGATTTATTTTTGTAACGAGAGAGAAAATAGATTAGAATTTCAGGAATTTCTTTCCATAAAATACAGTGGAAATTGGATGTGCCATTATAATAATAATAGGGAAAAACATTACAAAGAACTAATTCGACAGAATTTTAATCATTATTAGTACGTATTGAATGAAAATTCCATGGCAGATCATGTGATATGTCTCTATTTATAGTAAGATAATAACAAATTTCAGACATCTTTAGAAATTGAAATATAATGCGACACCTTTCTTCGGTACTCATGTATTAACTTTTGAATTAAAAAAAAAAAGGCTGAAAATTTCAGTTCCAAGAGGAAAATTTCTTTCATTCTTCTTTTTAGGACTCACTCCTTCTTTATTCTATTGAGTTGTTTTGTTCTTATTATATTCGGTGCCGTTGTAAAACAGTTAATGTAGTGCAAGTAGTGTCTTTTCTTCGTGGCAAGTGAAGATTCCAGAACGTAATCTTTCCAAAAACAGATATGAAACTATCAGGATAAAAAATGTACTTCAAGATTTCCCTTATTTTTTAAAAAAATGAAGTTGTTTTGAGTCAAACAATATGAAAATGTCTTAAGTAGATGATAGGTGGCATATACAAAAGTGTGTTTGCAGCCAAAGTTTGTCGCATATGATGTAGAATCTATAGTTCAAGGAGCAATGACAAATAATAGAAATTTAAATTAAAAGGAAAATAAATTAAAAGAAACAAAAAGTAAACAATAATAATAATGAAAAATAATGAAAACAATAAACGTTTTTGCGCGCAAATAATAATAGGGAGAATTTTAATTTAAATTTCTATTATTTGTCTTTGTATTTTATTAGATTCGGCTGTATATGCGCCTTTCTATTTAATGCAAAATATGTTTTTATTTTATTTTAATTTCTTTAAATTTAATTAATTAATTTTGCTAAACTTTATGATTTGTAACCATTATCTAGGAGCAATGAGCTACACTGAAACACAACACTTATTCGCTTAAATTTATCAGTGACGTAGCAAGGATAAGTGGCGTCCGGGTCTTAATGTCTTAATATTGTTACAAAAGTCTATCTGTGGGTGTATGGTGTAAACAGTCCAACACGCAGGATAATGGAGAATGAAGGTTTATTCACAAATATGCAGGAAAACACGTAGCAAAGGTACAGGAAACAATATTTCTTGCACAGGTTAACAACGTAAACAGACAACAATTCACAGGTAATAACAGTTCAGCATTTTGATATTTAGCAACACAAGCAGTCAGCAAATAACTAATAACGACAATAACAGCACTTTCAATAGCGATCAGCTCACCAGCTTCCTAGCTCGCAGTGCAGACGAAACTCTAAAGTCGTTCCAGTGGAAAAACACTACCCCCTCTGATCCAGGCGCAGTCCTTACATACTCTCTCCGACAGGCCGTGACGTCATACGGAGTTTTCTCGTATATTCGAGCGTATTCCCTTTCCTAATAGAAATATCGAGAAAAGGGTTGCATTTTCTGGAATCATCTATTTGTCGCCAAATTTGTTGCCAAGTTCGTCGCCAAGGTCAGGGATCCCGGAGCAGCCGTTGCCCGTAAAACTCTCTTCCCAACCATAAGACTAACTTTGCTGGGAAGCGACTTTCCATGTTTGTAACAATATGATATTTTTCGCTTCCCTCGATCATCATCACCGATTAAGTTTATGTAAACGACGCCCGAGGCATCACCCCAGTCGTCTTCAGCGGCTTAAGAAGCATACTAAATGGCGCCAGGGGTATGATATTATTTTTACAACCATTCAATAAAATTTTGCTTTAAAAATGGCATAAACGTAGTAATGTTTTGACTCCACCCCCCAAAAAACTGCCCCCCCAGGGGAATCTATACCCCCTTGCATCACGGCAGTGGCGAATCCAGGATTTAGTTCTGGTAGGAGCTGAGGTCATAAAACTTTTGTATCGTCGCGGCGAATGTCAAACCTCATGGCTTATGTAAACCGAAATACTTTAACTTTAGAGAATTTACTCACCAGACTGTAAGAATCATAAAGAACACTACAGTACTTGCCAAAAAGTGCTTTCGACCGCGTCAACGCTACAAGTGGAATGACTACAAAAGTAGGAAAATTTTCGAACGTGTCAAGTTAGAAAGCACGTCACGTTTCACGTGTCACGTTTTTATTAATTTTTTAAAAGGGAAATTAAGAACAAACAGTTGTAGTGATTTTCAATAAAATCAAGAAATCTGATTTAGCTCAGGGGGGGGGGGCGGCAGCCCCATAGCACCCCCTGGATTCGCCACTGCATCACGGTCTCTACGCCACTGTTTAAAATACAAAAGCAACGGCTGAGCAAAGATAACTGTTAATTATACTTAGCCAAACTTGAGAATACACAGGCCATGATACTTCCGACCAATGGCGGTTTTTCGCACAGGTGCTAGAGGCGCTCGCCTCGTGTCCCGAGACTCTGAGGGTGCCTCAAATCTAATTCGACGTACATCGCTGTTCTAAGCCAACTGCGAAATTACAACATTGGTTAGAGAAGGGGCCTCAAAACAAGTTTGCGCCTGTGGACTCATAATGTCAAAATCCGCCACTGCTTCCGACGGCAAGTTCTTTGAACATTTACTTAAATTGCTCCAAATACTTGTTGTTATGCCATTGTAAATTTGTATTCCAATAAACTTTTATATCTGGTGTATTCTTTTCTTTTACTTTATTAATTGACAAAGAACCCCCTGTAACGTTCGCCGCTTGGGTTTGCGATCCTATGTTCTATTGTAATAAATGCGCAAAAATGAACGCAAAAGTTGAAAATAATTTTTCTGATCACAATAAAATGCATGGTTCGAATAAAAGCGTGGGCTTCTTTATCTTTTAGGAATATTCCATTTGTTTAAGGAAATATACACAAAATATAAGGTGCTATATAAGGCGCCCACGCTTTTATCCGAACCATGCATTTTATTGTGATCAGAAACATTATTTTCAACTTTTGCGCTCATTTTTTCTCATTTAAAGTGTATTTTGAATAAAAGTTTATACCTTAAAAAAATTTTATTTATTTTATTTTCTACTTTTTAGTGACGGCTGACACGAATACGCACGGCATAGTAAACCAAATTCATTTATTGAATTCTCCAATATAAAAAACATATTAATAGCCGCCGCTCACGTTGGGCTTGCTTCAACGCGCGCCAACTATATATATTTCTCTTACGCAACGCGATTGCATTATTTTGAATTTGAAAAAAGTGCGACTCAGACCGAGAGACGAAACCAGACTCACTTCCCCGATCTGACCCTTGACCCTCAAGCCGCTCCGAAATGGGGATGATTCACAGGCCGCGCCCCCTTCTATTGTGTGTCGTCTAGTGGTGTTGTTACAACCCTACGTGACGTGAGGTTACCACCTCGCAAACTTTATCGCCCAAATATAGGGTTTAAATTTTAATATCATTTTGTTAGGTTTAAAATACGAATAGATTGCAAATTTTTTTTGTATAATATTGTATTGTCTCCGGAAACCCACCACTGTGCTAAATTTCAAAGCTGTAGCTCGATTGGAAGTGGGTAAGAAATCGATCTTAAGATTTCTGGACAAGACACTCAAGTTGAATAAAAGCTTATAAAAATATCTTGTTCTTGTATGTCTTAAGGCACTTAAAGTTTATCCCGCGATATTAGAATCCCCCTATTTCAAAATGTGCATTTTGTGGATGATTATTGATCGTGAAATTGCATCCCCAATTATAATTTACAGCTCTAAAATGATAATAAATTGTAGCGCCAAATTATTTCTAAACTAGAGCTGCGCAAGTACGAACCTGACACAAAATAGTGGAAATATATCCATCAATATCCGAAATATATTCACAGTCGAAATATATCCATCTTAGTCCATAAAACCTCGCTGGTTTCTGGATTTTATCCTCGGTAGCCTCTCCCCAAAATATACAATAAAACATCCCATTTAAAGTGAAGTTCATTTTTTCGACACGCCCAGGCGCATTCAGTGCACTGTCTGAAGGAAGAAGCCATTTGGAAAAACAAATTCAGTCAGAGAGCGGAAAAATTTTCTCAATGCACGAAACGAAATTTACGAGTCTCTTCACTGTAACCGCGCAGGAAAAGAGGTCCCTATTTTTCGCTTTACCTAGCCCCATCCAACGATCATTTATTTCGTGTAGACAGGAATGATTTTTCTATTTACCTGCACTTCGGATTTTTGAAAGAACGAATACAGAAAAACCCCGTTTATGGTTTTCTCATTTTTTCTCTCATTCGTTTTTTTTTTTTACTATTTATTTATTATTATTTTTTTCCAGGGAAATAGAGAGAAAGCCTGCTTAGCTTCGGAAATATGAAAGATCGTAAATGCGAGTTAAAAATGAATTTCGAAACCGCGAAGACGATTTCGTGTTTCCCCGAGTTGTTCTCTCTTTTCTGTTTCGTTCTAAGCCTTCGAGCGACGATGACATAAAAAAAAAAAAAAAATTATTTCTTTCTTTTTCTTTCGATCTTTATTCCATGGCGGAAGAACAATCAAATCATTTGCAATTTCAGTTTGCCTATCTCGATGCTCCTGTCTTCTATCTATACTTACAAAAGGCAATGTTTGTGTGCGTGGGATGTATCCCACTTACAGCCATGAAATTTGGCACACAGGTAGTCGTAATGGTGACTCAACGCACCTCGAAGCCCGAATTTTAAAATTTTATCTAGAAATATTTTTATTTAATGTTTTGTGTTGTTTTGAGTCATTTTCGGCACGTTTACGTCTGTAGTATCTTTTCTAATGATAGTTGAAAAACAATCAATACACCACCGGATATAACAAACAATTTTCTTTCTAATGAAATTTGTTTTGAGCTTCAAACGTAATTTACTGAATTTTGAGAATTTTTTAAAAAATTGTCAGTTTTGCCGACGAAATTTTGTTTTCGTATTTAAATTTACTGCAACCACCGTTCTAAAAACGTTATCCTTTTCATTTTTTTGAGGTAGTGAATGGAATATCCCCCCGCGATTTAAAACAAGAAAGGTTAAAATATCTGTTATGGTTGGATTTTAATTAATTTTTTTTTGAAGTGTTAAAATATTTTTGCCCCGTTTTCCTCTCCGTGATTCTTCGTAATCAAGGTCGCGGTATTCCATTCCCAGCATGCATTTCGTCGAAACCACGTGACGTCATAATCCCTAAGCTTTCAACGAGATTTTGCAATACATCTTACTGTCCGTCGTCGCGCCGACAGATCATGATTTTAATTTGTTTGTTTTTTTACTTTTTGATAGTTGAGTGTAAAGGCTGATATCTTTAGTTCCAGAAGACATGTTCATCCTGCGTGTACTTTCGCTGAAACTGGAAAAAAAAAATGAAATATGACCTCAAGGAGCTATTTACATAATGTGGCTTCAAAGTTTAAACCTGAAACTAAAGTTGCAAGCTTGAAATACAGGATGTCACGGGCAACGCAGTGAGGGTACTACTAGTAGGATTGTAAAAAGAAAGCTTACGTAGAGGGAGGGGAGCTTTGTTTATTTGCTTAGCTTCAAAAAGGGACATTTATATAAATACCCGCGGGTTATCAGTGGCGTAGCGGCAGGGAGAGGAAGGGGCGGTATAGACAGTGGCATTGCGACGGGGATGTAAAGGGGGGTATAGAATGCCCCAGACGCCAGTTTTCGGGGGAGCCATTGAGACAAAATATTAGTGCGTTTATGCCCCTTTAACCATTACAAATTCACTACATGTTTCGTTTTGAAAATTTCTAAATCTATTTCAAAAATGAGCATTAAACAGCCCCTTTCAAGTTCAATACATGTTTCGTTCTGAAAATTACTAAATTTATTTCAAAATGAGCATTAGACAGCCCCTTTCAAGTTCACTACATGTTTCGTTCTGAAAATTACTAAATTTATTTCAAAAATGAGCATTAGACAGCCCCTTTCAAGTTGAATACATGTTTCGTTCTGAAAATTACTAAATTTATTTCAAAAATGAGTATTAGACAGCCCCTTTAACCCTTTCAAATGCATTACATGTTTCGTTTTGAAAACTACTAAATATATTTCAAAAATGAGTATTATACAGCCCCTTTCAAGTTCACTACATGTTTCGTTCTGAAAATTACTAAATTTATTTCAAAATGAGCATTAGACAGCCCCTTTCAAGTTCACTACATGTTTCGTTCTGAAAATTACTAAATTTATTTCAAAAATGAGTATTAGACACCCCCTTTAACTCTTTCAAGTTCACCACATGTTTTGTTAAGACATTACATGTTGTGATCATAAATATGTAAAGGAAAAAAAAAATAGCATTTTTTCTTTTCAAGAAATTTGTGGTTTCACAGAGAAACAAATGAATGGTAACTGGTTATTTTCTCTCCGAATAAGTTATCAACGAAATGCAATTTAAATTATGTATTTAATTAATAAGTATAAGTGAGTATTCATTCAGGATATTCAACCTTCAAAAAATTCAATATTACTTTCGAAGATTCAACTTTAAAAAATATCTATTTGTGAAAGAACCCTCATCATTTTGTTTATCTTACAGATCAAAAGCAATTTAACTATTGCAATGCCGATATCTTTGTGAATATTAACGGTATTGAACTGGAATTTTTATATAAGTTGGCCTATATATCTGATTCTTAAATTATGAATGAAAAATTACGCACGTTTCGCCCATGCACAGTAAAAAAAAATGCTCAATGTGTGGTTTCACTGCGAAACCAATGAACGCGAAAGGGTTATGCCCAATATAATCAGGGTGTGAAAAATAACATCATGCCTTGTCGCCATTTACTTTTGCTACATCACTGGGAAGGGGGTGGGGTGGCAAGAAAGTCAAATTATGCCCCGTGCGCCGTTTATTCTCGCTACGCTACTGGGTATAGAGGCTCTATGGGGACAAAACATTAGCGCATGCATGCCATTTTTAAAATTGAGGGGGCACAAAAATAATACTATGTCCCAGGCGCCATTTTCCTTTGCTAAACCACTGACGACGCCTGGGTATGAAATAATCATATTATGCCTAAGGTGCCACATCTTTCACTTCTTTTTTGAGACGGACCTTGCAATTTTGAAGCTTATCGAACAACCGCTTATTTGATAATGTGTTTGATAAATTTAAATGTAGTTATAATTTTATTTAAATTTTTTTTAATTCTATAAAAATTCTAGAAAATTTTATACTTTTAATATGTCTTTTCATGTTTTTAAGATAAATTGTTTACAATTTTTAAATTCTTAATACGTTTGTTAATGGTTTTAAGACTGAGTGTTTACAACTTTTAAATTTACAATACGTCTTTTAACATTTTTAGTGTTTAAAACTTTATTCTTTTTTTTTCTTGACGTTCTTTTTAAGTTACTGTTCAGCAACGGATTCCGAGACTACCACTTTTGGAGGATTTTACATCGGAAAGGGGTGTAAAGCAATTAGTCATATGAGCGCATTTCCAGAGTTCTTTGTTAGATCACGCTCATAACATGTAAACATCACCCTTCCATTCTACACTTCCCCCCTATTTTGATGAAAATAACTCCGCACCGGCGCATGCGCAAAAGCGCGGAGGGTTTCCGAATCCGTTGTTAAACAATATGCAACACTGTAAATGAAATTGTGTCTGTGTCATGTGCATTTTCTTTAAATAAATAAATATTATTAAATATTCTATATAGAAATATTTAAGGATTTTCATAGAACGAAAGAACTGCGGAAATGCATAATTTTAATCCTACGCTAATATTTCTACAAAATGGTCTCTACAAAAATTGAATGAATATTTTAAAACTATTTTAAAAGAGTTTTTAATGATTTAAAATCTATTGCTTTAGCTTTTTGATTAAGTATTAATTTAGTTAGTAGTTTCGTTATAGCCCATAGACAGCACAGACCTCACGAGTGGTTACGGCGGTCTTAACGCTTCGATTAAACGCAAAAAGCAAATGTTGTCGATAAAGTTAATGTGTCTAAATTTTTTGCAATGAAAAGGAAAACACAAATAAATTGGAGAAAAAAATATCGAAAATAATAGAGACATTTTATTCATTGCAACAATAATACAGAATACACTGATACGATAAATGCATACTAAAACATTTATAACAACATTTTATATTGTAATTATGCTTATACGCCTATTAATTATTATTTAAATTAGTATAACGGATCGGCTCAGTATCGATCGAGATATACAGATTATTTTCCAATATCCAAAAGGAGGACACTTTTCGAGGAAGAACAGAACTTACAAAAGAAGGACTGACCTCCCTAAAGTAGGATGACTAGTCACCTTAAAAAAGTAGTTTAAATGATCTGAAGATACACAAAAGTCAATAAAATTTTATAAAAATCCAAATACTCTGCCTTGTAGATTTAAAATCTCGTTCAATATGAAACATTTCGACAATGCGATTTACCTCTGCATGCGTTTTTAAATTTAGAAAAAAGAAAACATACATGAATTATTACTCATGTCAAGATAAAATTTCTTTTCATCAGAAAATATAATTTATTTCCACTCATTGTTCCATGACATGACATTTTTAGCCAGTTCAGTCTTTTCTAGACGATGTTTCAATAACTTTGCTGTTTTCTTCATTTTCATAAGTTTTGTATAAAAGAACGCTTAAAATAAAAGAGCTTATGTCATTTTTTTTTAAAAAATTTGAATGTTAATTTAGATATTTAAAACTTAAATATGCTGGTACAATCCAGTAGAAGTTACTTTTGTTAAAATTGACAGAAATCAGTCGAATTTCAAAAACTAGCAGGATTCTACTTTGAATTTTGACAATTCATTCTATGCTTTACTGGTATTTTAAAAATGCAGTAACTATAACCGCAGGCGGAAAATATCTTTTACAATGCGCAAAGGTATATATCTAAGCATTCATACAGCAAAATTCAAATGAATTAAAAAACTTCAAAATATATTCTCTACAATGGATCTGTTTGTTGTGACGAACCAGTGTGAATATTCGGAAATTCTAGCCTTCAACAGTGAGCCCTATACTCACAGGCATCTTAAAAGATCAACAGATCCTGAACAAATCTTCTTTACACAAATTCCATTAAATTTCTTTATTCTAGGTTATAACAATTGTGAGCCCTTTGCTCACACGTCATTACCCGGTCAGATCATACAAGCTTCTCTACACAAATTCCTTTAAATTGTGTTTACTCAGAAATCTAACATAAAACAGTAAGCCCTTTGCGCACATGCGTCATTACACCGCCAAATCCTGAACGCTTCTAAGAAAAAGTAAACAATCGTTGGCGTCTACAATTGGCAAGCCCGCCAAGGCGTCAAACGCAGTTGGCGCGTCAACAGGATCTCTCTCGTAACCGCGAAAAGATACTAACTTAATTAACTTCATTTTTAAATCAAAATTTAGAAATTAAGTTAATTTAGAAATTTAAAAATTAAGGTATCCGAACACGTTCGAAAGTCGATTTTCGACCAAAATTCCATTTTTTTAATTTTTGATGTTTTCGATAGTTCATTCATTTACCTTTCTAAAACATATTTACTTTTGTCAGTACGTTAATTAGAAGATGAGATATTAATTGTTTTATAACAAACCGAAAACCGGAGGTGGGCGTTTAATTAGCCGAAAGTTGTCATTTAAAGGGACAGAAACGTGTCAAAAATTCTTTTAAACTCCTTTTTTGCAAGCTAATATGATGTCAGTATATTTTTAGGAATTTTTTTTAAAGTTTAGATACATAATTTGCGCTCGTGGAAAAACTAAAATTTGATTTTTCTCAAAATTAGATTTTATGCATATTTTTCAAACTTCAAACATGATAACTCAAGATATTATCATTCGATTGTTCTGAAATTTTGTGAACACTTTCTTCAAATGTTTCTCTAGTGAATGTACTAGAATAATGTATATTGTAACAATATTTTTTAAATTATGGTCTTTTATTTGAAAAATGACATAGAAAATTTGCTGAAAATCTTATAATGATTGTTCGATTAGCTCTAAAATTTTTATTTATCCAAAGAATGTTAAGATTCTAGTACAAGCACTAGTCCATAGTATGTAGTTTATTTTAGTATTAGTTTTATTTGAATTATTACAAAAGTTTGACCTGTAGCATGTTTGAAGTTTTGGGGAATTTCCTCTAAAAAGCAGCAGAAATTCAAGAATTTTGTAAATTTATAATAATTTATACTCAAAAATCATACGCTAATATTAATCTTTATTAAATTC
>BGPR01004109.1:49738-81090 GCA_013235015.1 Araneus ventricosus
TCTAAAAAGTAAACGCTTCATCCATATAATTTCGTCACTGTCGACCATATTGAAAGCTTTAATTTTTTAATACCTTCTCACTTTTGACAACAGTGCAACAAACTATTTGGGAGCAAATGAGCTCAAATAATATTGTTCTAATATGGTTTAATTTTTGGCGCAACTTTTTAATTTGGAATAAATCAGTAAGCAGATAAATAACAGACTAAATCATTAAATTCATACCCGGCTAAATTATTGTTTAATAAATTTAATTTATTACGGCACAAAAAACTGCAGGCTCTTTGGACAGTGGCGTAGCTATGGGGGGGGGGGGGGTGGTCCGTTCCGGACGACACTTCGAAAGGGGCGGCAAAATCAGGCATGTAGGAAAACAATGTTATAACTAAGAAGAGCATCGGCATAGTTAATCATTGCGTACATAAAAAAATACCTAGTGTAGTTAATTGATATTTTTCGCCTTTTTTCGTAAATTGCCGATATGTGAACGAAAGATTTGTGGTGGACAAGCCATTGCGCAACATATCCCCAGAGATTGAGGGCTCAAACGACGAATTGAGTTGTTAAATCAATTTTCCTTCCTGAAATTTATTTTTTTATTTGGAGGTTTATGTAGTTTGTAATGGAAGGGCGGCATACTGAAAGTTCGCCCCGGGCGAAAAAAGTTGCAGCTACGCCACTGTCTTTCGAATAACATACATGTGCCATCAATGGAAATGAAGGGTTTTTCTTATTTCTTTTTTGGATTTTAATAGAAGAACGAAACTGAAAAATGCTAAAAAATTATACATTGTATTAATAATTGTATTTTGTGACAATTGTAGAGAGACGAGACTCATCTTTATATGAAATGCCGCTGTTGAAGAATTAATTCAATTTCAGGATCCATTTTTATTAGATAGCTTAGTTCCACGACACAGTACATTAAAAGGTACAAGACGCACGGCAGAGAACAACAACACAAGACAAGTACACAGAAGAAGAAGAGAGAGGCATCATGGGAAAATCCCGGATGGTTCTAGTAGCGCCACCTACCATAAAAAGGAGAAGGCAGTGAATTGTAACCGCTACGCAATGAAATTAATTTATGTTCATGTGCAATACACGCCGTGCGAGTTTGGTTTTGAAATCCATTAAACATCTTACATGGATTATGGTTATTATAGATATTGGACAGTCAAATGACATGCGCAGTTACTTTTGCTGTATCACTGTGACGTCATTTAATTCGTCACTTGAAATGACTCCATTGAAAAATTTTGATTGCTCTTGAAAGAAACTTAGTGTATTAATTAATTATATAGGAACTAAGTAGTGCTTAAAAAATAGTCTGGATTTTTATTTCAGATAATTCAGCTTATTTACTTTCAAAAGGTAGGAGAAATTATTGACTATAAATCAAGAATAAATGAACAAAATAAAAAACGGGCTGTTCCATTGTTTACCACATGTCTAGACAATCAATTAATAATAAAAATATCTTTCAGAAACAGAATAATCCAACATAGACTCTGCCATCAGTTAACCACAAACAAGCTTTCGGCTGTATATTTAATTAAATATCTGGAACGAATGTACGTATGTATTTCTTCTTAACATTAAACTAATCATCCTTCATTCCATGACAAGTTACGATGGCAGCTCAATTTATATTTCTACTCTTTTCTGACTTCTATCATTCTTGGAAGAACAGTTAGTTAGGAACAAGAATCTTTCACCGAGAATCCTGATGAAGGGGAGGATCCCAAGAACATAAAATATAAGAGTTCCATCAATTTGTTTGACTTCTGTCGTGTTCGAATTGAAAGGAATTTCTAGGAACATTTTGAAAAAAGAACAAAAATAAAATGGCAATCTCTTCTTTCCTAATCAACAATTCTGTTGCCATTCCACTAAAGTAAATAAAAATTTTAGAAGTTTCGTCGTATGGTTTCTGATTCATTGTATAGGCTTATAAATATGTGGAAAGTAATAAGAGATTTATATTCAGGTTGATTTATGAATCAAATATTTATTGAATATGTACTATATCAGAAAATGCCGAAGAACTTCAATGTTTAATTTTTAATAATACTTGAAAAATTGGACTGATAATTTAATCGATATTTCTGATATGAAATTGAAATGGAAGAATAATTTGAAAGGACTGCACAGTTTTTGTTCGTAGAAAAGTAAGCTTTTCAATACGTTATTGCAAAATCAGATTTTTGTGAAACCTAATATTTCTAAATTCGAGACTAAACAAATATAATTAATATGATTATTCCATTATTGAATAATCATATTAATTGATTATTTATTAAAGAATAATCAATTAATATAATCCGTCCATTGATTGAATATGATAACGAGAACACGAAAAAATTAAGTTTTATAGAATTTCGTTCTTCCAAAATTGCTTTGCAAAACTTTATATATAATCCCTATTAAATCAAAGGAAAATAAATTGAACAAGAATTACTAAAACTTTTTTTGCAGTTATTCTTGAATATTAAGGACTTATAGAAATATAATAGTGGCATACATTTTGAGAATATTAGAATATTCAAAATTTTAATACGTAAAAAATATCAAATGGCATCTTTAAAAATTTACATACAAGTGTTTAATGGATTTTTTTTCTACATTTTTCAGGAAATAAGAGAAATGAAAGCTTACTTTTCAACTAAAAATATCTTACTTTCTCTAGTCCTCTGTTTTGTCACACAAAAAAAGAAATCTAAATCTGAGACGCACAGCTTTAATTGAGGTCGCAACAATTCCGTCTGTGAATAACAAAATACTTCCAAGAGATATTTCGGAACTCTAAGAAATTCGAGTCGACTTTAATATAGATTTTAATAAGAATTTCGAACAAAAACGACCGATTTCTGAAGACATTCTTTATTTGTTCTGCGTATTTTATAACGGCAAATTGAAACAGCGAGTTCTCTTTTCTAAACGAACAAACAAAAAAGGATTTTTCTTTCTTTTTATATTCTACGATCGTATAAAAGAAGGACTTTCTTTTTTTATCGTTTGCAGAGAGGAGAAAGAGAAAAAGAAATAAACTTTCGCTAATTGTCATCTCAGTTGTTCGATACAATTAGATCGTTTAGACAGAAAAATCTCAATCAAAATGAAAAGTTTCCAAAACCAAGACTTACGAAAAGACCACTTGAAAAAAAACGTTTTCAGATATTTCGTCGCAAACGATAATTGTGTCAACTACTGCAAAGGTCGCCATCTTGGTGCTGCAACAAAATAATGCAATCGAAGCATTGTCAGAAAAGGAACATATTACTGATTAGTTTACTAAGATTTTTTAGGGTTTTTCTTTCTCCTGTTAGGATTCGCAAGATGTTTCGAATGCAAATGCTAATTAAGTCGCTTCACAGGCGTGTAAGATCCAATCAACGGGAACTTCATGCAAAAAGAAAAGTACACTGCACATTCATTTGCCTTCAAACGAAGAGTATCTTTTACATTCCAAAGGTCTTTTTCAAGTTTTTTTTACGCCTTGCTGTTATCAGTTAAGGTTCAGCAGAATAAAAAAACGTTTTTCAAACATACCAGTGGAGAATTACTGATTTTAAAAAATTTATCTAATTTCGCATGATTTAGAGAAGCAGTTTACTTTTTTGGATCGTTATCGAGGCTCAGTTTACAACCGTTGTTAAGGAGAAAGAAAAAAAAGAAAGGAATATGATAATCGCTGATTTCTGAATAATAATGATGGAACTGTGATTTTCAAAAAATACAATACTGTCTGGCTTCAAGAAATACAGAAAAAAGTTGTTTATCCTTGCTAAGTACGGAATTTTTCGAATATCTAGACACCTTTTTGCACGCAAAAAAGTTAAGAAGGGCTTTCTTTGAAAGTTTTCTTTATATTTTTATGTGTATTTATCCAAAATTGTTATGGTGATTCTTAACTGAGTGAATATTTATATTATTTGCTTTTTGTCTGTTGCGAAATTAATATTTAAAAAAAAAACGTCAAAAAATATGGTATAGTTTAATTTTGTAAGCAATAAAATCATCAGCTTCTGTTAGAACTCGTTGATATATCGGTGTCATGCGCTCAAATGTCAACAGTTTTGAATGTGAAATATATATTATCCAATAGAGCAAAGTTTCGCTAATATAAAAAGATAAGACATTCAACGGACTTGTCCTTTTGTTTTGCAGGTAATATAAAGATTAAAAAAAAACCTGAATAAACACAGCTTGCGTTCAAATGAAGAAAACATTAAACTAAAATAAGAATAATACAGAGTATAAATAGGGTTTTCTGCTATAAAATATGATTAAAAATGAGCTGAAATATTTTACGAAATGTATTAGGCATAATCTAAAAATAAGAAAGAAAACATCCGATTTTTGGCAAAGCACGAACTGTACAGAACTGCAAACAATGGAATCGAGTAATTATAAGAAAAGCCAGCTTAAAAATCGACAAGAAATTGAGTTAATTCATGGTCGTATGATACATATCAAATGTACAGCACAATTTAGTTTTGGAATCCCGTTCACATACTGCAGGGGAAAAAAGTACGTGACGCGGCAACAAAATATAAGACAACGAGAAGTTAGATGACATGCGCAGTTGTTTGCCATGCATGTAATTGTGACAACAAATGAACTGACTATCATAAAATTCTATATCTTTAACTCCGTTGTACGATTTTCTACTATACATAATTCTGCATGTTCTATTAAATAATTTATACATAGCCTCATACATTAATTATGGGATTAAGTGCCAAAATATCCAAATTCTAGACCCACAATAATAATCTGATCATGAGTGCTGATATCCAATCAGTTTCTGTGCGTTAATCAATGTTATAAAACTAATTTTGTCTAACAAATTAATCATGGCTTTAATTTTTCCCTTTTTATGTAATAAAAACAAAAAAACATTCGAGGCATAACTTTGGCATGAGTACAATAATGGTGTCTGTTATATTAATAAATGTTTTCAATTTTAATGCCATGTACTATAAGGTGTACTTCTTAAATATAAATCTATCCAAGTAATTGATTATCGTATTTTCTTGATTTATAAACCAAATTATTTATTTGTACAAGTTGAGGACGTGAAACTAATTGTGCTTACGTAGTTCATTTGAGGAATTTTCCTTCTAAACACCTTGGTTCTGGTGTGTTGTATTGTTCAACTTTTGTTCATGCTGCACCGTACCCTTTTCGCCATGTTTCCTTTAATGAATACACTTTACGCACTTGAAATCTAATATTTATCGTATTAAACAACTATTGCAAGATGTAAATTCCTTGTAAAATTTAGTATATCATGTTGTCAAATCATAAGTGTAAAAATTTTTGCGTTGTTTGAATAATTTGTGAAACTAAGCCGCTGTAACTATATTTGGAATTCGATAAACTGTTCTCTTAAAGTTGAGTTGATAAGCTCTAAAACTAAATGGTTGAACACACTCTCCTGGGTAATTAAATAATAATAATAATAATAATAATAATAAAAAGAATACAATCACTCGCAACCTTAGTTTCTTTCCACAGTTATAAAAACATTTATTAATTTTGTTACAGATTCCCAACGCTTACTAAGTTTATTTTTAATAAAATATCCGTTAGAGCAATTCAAAAAGTTTTTGAGTTTACTATTCTGAAAACGTACTCAATAACGCCAAACGAATGAAAATGAGGCGGAATGATCTGCGTTATGCAAAATAAACAAGAAAATAAATGATATTGTGCAACATATTCAGCTGCTAAAAAAGAACGATTCGTTATAATTCATCATTCTGATTTCTACCAGTAGTTTTGGAACAATTTTTGGGCTAAAAATATGAACAGAAAGCGAGCAGGGGAAAACATAACGGTGAGAACAATAACATACAGATGAATAAAATAAACTGTAAGGAACACGCCCAAAACTGAGACCTTACACGTAAAATTAACCCCAAGAGACCAATTATAACTCTAAAATAACACTTTCTTTGTGAAAGAAGTGTTATAGAACCACGTTAACAAGAATTTCTAAACGCATTTACAGAGCTGTTAACATACATATTAATATAATCTTCTTAATAGCACGAATGTAGAGCATTTCGAGACGAGAATAATTTTCGCTTACGTTGTTCTAGCTAACAATATACGAAAGAAATTGCTTTTGTATAAAAAGTGACAATTTCAGAATACAGTAGAGCTACCTAATTTTGTTGTAAGAAGAAAGACGAAGAAAAAGAAACTGCAAGATAAAAATAAACGTTTAAATTCTCTAAGACTATCGACAATAATCTCACTTTTACATTAAGCTTCTTCAATAGCGACAAAAAGGGCTTTAAAGAGGGGGGGATGGGCCCGGAACTGAGTGCAGAGAGGCGACGTCCACTGAAGCCAAGGTAACGAATTGGTATGAAGAAAAATGAATCCTCAGCTAGCTCCTGTTTTGGACCCAGTTAGTAACATTAATAACATTAATCGTTCTTTGTGTCTTCATTGCTTTTTTTCGTTTTTTCCGTGTACTCTTTCTTAATTAATTAGGGTGGTTGATGACGCTTAATCAATGTTCTCTTACCAATTTTTTACCATCCTTCGCACCCTTTAAATAAAAACTGAAGATGGGACTTTTTTTTTTTAGTTCGCCAAGCGAATTTTCTGGCTTATCAACTAAATTTGTTAACAGATGATTCAACTGGAGATTTAAATGAAATTAATGAAGATGATTCCCAGTGATAAAGTCAGCTTGAACTTTTTTCAAACCTACATTGGTGAACTCACCAGAAGGGTTTAGAGTGTTTCGAAGGTCGACGGAAAAAATATGTAAGCTTGCAGGGTAAATACAAGTCTCAATGAATAGGCCGTATTAAAAAATAATGAAAAAAGTATTGAAAAATACAATAGAATTACTTAATTTTGTTGTAAGAAAAAAAAAGTTGAAGAAAAAGAAGAAAAAAACTGTGAAGAAACTGAAAAGAAGAAAAAAAAAACTGTGTAAATTTTAAGACAATCGACAATAATCTCACTTTTACATTAAGCTTCTTCAATCGAGACAAAAAGGGCTTTAAAGAGGGGGGGGGGGGAATGGGCCCGGAACTGATTGCAGAGAGGCGACGTCCACTGAAGCCAAGGTAAAAAATTGGTATGAAGAAAAATGAATGCTCAGCTAGCTGCTGTTTTGGAGCCAGTTAGTAACATTAATAACAGCAACTGTGTCTTCACTGCTTTTTTTCGTTTTTTCCGTGTACTCTTTCCTAATTAATTAGGGTGGTTGATGACGCTTAATCAATGTTCTCTTACCAATTTTTTACCATCCTTCGCACCCCTTAAATAAAAAGTGAAGATGGGACTTTTTTTTTTAGTTCGCCAAGCGAATTTTCTGGCTTATCAACTAAATTTGTTAACAGATGATTCAAGTGGAGATTTAAGACGAAATTAATGAATATAATTCTAAATGATTAGGCTAGCTTTAACTTTTACACCGCTGCATGCTTCTACACCTAAAAACTTCGGTTGTTATAAAACAGTTTGTTGTATTATAAAAGAGAAAAAGATTGTGGTATGTAAATTCTTTACAAATTTCCACTTAACAATTTTCAGTTAATAAAAAAATGGATTGCGAAAATTCGAAGGGAAGTTTTCGAGAGAGCAAATGCAATCTTTCCAGTTATAGAACATGTTTTTCAACTTGTAATCTAATAAATAATTAAATTAAAATGAACCAAATTTATTATGTATTCAAAAAAAACTAATGCAGTTTAGATTAGACTAACTGAAAGGATTTTAATGAACACGAATAATTCTAATAAAATTAGATAAAGATATTAAATAAATAGTCAAAAAAACTAATTAATAAATTAAATAAATATTGAAGAGTAGTCACAGAAAGGCACAATCAAAGAACTAATAAAAACTCCCAAAAATTAATTTAAAATCTTACGACAGAATCAGAATTGTATTGCCAAACAAAATAAATAAACAACTGTTTCAAACTGTTTTTGACGCTACGAGAAGAAAATGCAAGATGCGCAGTAGATTTCAAATTTAGTATGTAAGGCGCACATTACGTGTTTAACGTGAGCATGAATTGACTCGCTTTTGTTTATTTTAAAACAAAAATTTTCACGACCTGATTTGTTTTTCATTAAACATTTGCACAGAAGAAAATAAAACTACGTCCGCTGCAAGCACAAAATACAAATACCACTTGTTTCTTCACCAAAGTAAAAAAAGGAAAAGAATGGAAAAAAAAGCAACAGTAAATGTAAGAAAAAAGAAAACAGCCGACAAGACGAATCGCGTACAAAACGGTTCATCGTCCGCTCGGAGACTAAAGATCAATTCGTTAATGCAGGATAAAAGGTTTAAATTTAATTTTCCCATCAGTACAAAAAGAACAAAAAAGCGACTTCCCTAGACGCGAATTAAGCTGTACTTTGCTCCTAAAGTATAAAGCATTAGATTTAGAGGGTGGGGGGGGGGGGCAACCCTAATAAGGGAAAACGCCTGCCGCTTTTTTAAAGAAAAGAACAGAACAGTTCGCTAAGAGAAAAAGAAGAAAGAGAGGCGGGAAACGAAACATAAATAAAATAAAGAATTAAAAAAAGAAAGAAGAAGAAGAAAAGCAGAAGGGAGAAAACCCGTTAAAGAGGTACACACACTTGATTAAAAGAACTTCACACAATTAAAACAAAATGGCAACATTAAAAAGGGAAGTGATCACCTACTTTACACTATCCCCCATTTCAGTGGTTTTATTCTACTAAATCCTTCGAAGTTAATGCACTGCTTCCATGGTTAACCGGCCAATGGATGCGAAAAATCCGAAATCGTTTGGCGGAAAAAAATACTAATAAAAATAAAATAAAAAATAAAGGCCCGTTACGTAAAAGATTACTCCCTTTTGTTCGAAAAATAAAAAGGAACATTTACATTCAATTGCGGCTTTAAAGTAATTTTTAATAATCGATTGAGTGCTTTGGTGTATCGATTTTCCGATGTGGAGGGAAAAGTTTTCGAGGTTATTAAACTTCGAAGGATCGTCCGCAATTTTATTCGTCATTCTTTTTTCTATTCCAAAACTCGGTTTCCCCTTTTAGGTTGAGATAAGCACCTGCGTTGGGGAAGTAGGCAAGTGTTTCGAGTAGATAAAAAAAATATATACGCGCTTTAACTCCCGATTTGCATGGCGTTCGAACTCCAGGATTTCAGCTTAAAACGCTTGAATAATTGCAGAAGAACTTCCATTAGAATTAGATGGTACTTGAATTTCAGTTTTACACGATCAGGACAAAATATGAAAGTGTAATTAAATTCAAGTTTAAAAAATGGAATAAAAAAACACTGGTGTTGTGTATATTAGCAGCGAACACTTAATGTATATGCAAACCGGACAAATGCTAGTGGCGCCAAAGCGGGCGTATGAACAGTGGCGTACTGCAACTTTTGCCGCCCGGGGCCAACTTTCATTATGCCGCCCTTTCTGCGCAAGTTACATAAACCGGAAAAAATTCCGGGGGGGGGGGATTGATTTTAAAACGCAATTCGGGGTTTGATGCCCTAGATATCTGCAGATATGTTGTGAAATCGTTCTTCCACAACCATACTTTCTTTTTCACATACCGGCAATTTACCGAAACCAGCGGGAGTGGTCTCCCCTAAACTTTCTCGTTACTTCCCAAAAAGGTGTAATTTTCCCTCTAACTAGGGTTGCCATACGTCCCGTATACTATTTGTCCCGTTTGCTTCCTAAACTCTGAGTCATTATAATTTTAAAACGACCTGCGCCCATTTTTATGATTATGTGTAAAAGGAAAATGATAACAATTAAAAAAGTAAAATCAGCTTTAAAGTGTGACTGGGTTAAAAAGGATTAGTTTCTCATCTTTTTTTTATTATTCTACGCGTTCATTTTATTAGATTGCTTAAACTTTATTGATTTTTTTTTATCAGAGTGAAATAAGCTAATACGTACCCATTGTTTTCATGTTTTATTTATTTAGCACCTCAACGCCCCCGTATCAATGCTTGGCAATTATGGTAACCCTATCTCTCCGCTTTTACATAAAAAAAAAAAAATCGAACCTACTGAAACCATGACGGCTCTGCTGAGACCCAGAATGCAATCTTTAGTTTCCTTTAGAGCGCGCCAAGGTCACACTCGCCAAGACGGAAAGAGCCTCCTGTCAAACACCGAGCACCAAATAACCAAATACGTGCAGTCCTGCGTTCGCGAACAGAATTTGTCCAAAATTTGACAGAAACCTAAAAATTATGTGTCAAGTTCACATGCCAAATTTCATCCCTGTATCTCTAATAGTTTTCGAGTTATCGTGTTCACAGACACACAGACAGACATAATTCTAAAATTGTGTTTTTCGGACTCAGGGAGGTCTAAAACGTGGAGATTCGTCAAAATCTCGAGTTCGAATTTTTTGACAATTACAATACTTTCTCTTTGTATACTTCGTATACGAGAAGGCAAAAAGGGGCGAAAATATGAATTAATTACAATAAATATTTTTTTTGTGTACACAGTAATTGAACTAGTTTCGCTGCTCTTCTTAGTTATAAAATTGTTTTCCTGCAGCTCTGATTTTGCCCCCCTTTCTAAGTGCCGCTGGGGACGAACCGCCCTCCACGCCACTGCGTGTGAAAGAAAATGTTTTAATAGACTTCAGAAATAAAGTAATGCATTTTTAAATTTTGTTGAATATTATTTTAGTTTCAGTAAGACCACTATATAACCTTAAATGAAGCTGAAGTTTAAAAATTTCATCATAATGAAATTAAGTCAGATTTGCAGGTAAAACATGCATATTTATTTCTATTCTTCTTCATTCAGTTCATTGGCATTTAGAGTACAGACATTATAGAATTTTTAAAAATACCCCGGTTTGGAGGGGGTGGGGGAAAGGGTGGTATATTATTGTCTTGTCCGGTTGGTAAAGTTACTGCAGGCCTCTTCTGAAAGTTAAAGTATACACGCTATTTCCAAAAGTAACTACTGTTCAGCAACGGATTCCAAGACTAACACTTTTGGACGATTTTACACCGGAAAGGGGTGTCAGGCAATGAGTCATATGAGCGCATTTCCGGAGTTCTTTGGTAGAACACGCTCAGTGAAATGTAAACATCACCCTTCCATTCTTCACTTTCCCCCTATTTTGATGAATATAAGTCCACCCGGCGCATGCGCTGAGGGTTTCCGAATCCGTTGCTAAACAATACACAGTTTTGCCTGAAATAATGGATATTTTATTTTCTCGAATTTGAATTGAAAACAAAGTACTGTTTTATATAGCTTAGTTAAATTTGTTGCATATTCCATTTTCGACATGAATTTGAAATGCTTGATTTCAATTAACACACCGTTTTTAGAGAACCAATCAACCGTGCAAATCGAGGGTTACACATATTTGAATATTTAACTCATTAAAAGTAGTTATTGTAGAATGAGTTGGTTTTCAGAGCTAACAGACTCCCTTATAATATTAATTCATTCTTTGTACAACCGGTTTAATGATTATGCATAATCATTATATACTGATACACAGCTGATAGCAAACGGTATTAACATCATTAAGCCTACACTACAGCGCAAGCACTAATAATTGCATCGCTGATATTAACAATGATACCTTTGCTAATAACGATGATACTACATCATCGTTTATATGCTTATTACATCACTATGTTACGCAAATGAATCACGAAATGATTTATTAAGACTGTCTTAACACTGAAAATTATTTAATACGTGTTTTTATACTTTACGCAAACAAAATCGAACTGATACGATCAGAATTGATTTAATTAGTGAATCAAATTAATTACATACTCTTGTATACCTAGATATGGGTCAGTGAATTCCGATATAGTCAGTTCCTTTAGTAATAGAGAGAACTGTGTCAGATGGGTGGAGCTGAAATTCAATTATATAAACAAACATTTGTTATCTACAAAAGTCACAACTCTGACCAATTTTTTCCTTTTATATGTTACTAGCAATGTATAAAACGCCGGCATTCTGTAGAATACCCAGTGGCGAATCCAGGGGAGGGGCTATCGGGCTGCAGCCCCCCAGAGCTAAACCAAAATTCTTGATTTAATTTAAAATCACTACAACTGTTTGATCTTAATTTTCATTTTAAAAGAATAGTAATAAAATCGTGACAACATTGCTTTCTGACTTGACAGGCTCGAAAATTTTCTACTTTTCTAGTCATTCCACTTGCACTTGTAGCGTTGGCGCGGTCGAAAAAAATTTTTGCCCAGCATTTTCATTGTATTTTTTATTAAATTATCGAAAGTATTGTAGTGTTCTTTATTATTCTTACTGTCAGGAGAGGAAAGCCTGTAAAGTTAAAGTGTTTTGGTTTATATAAGCCATGAGGTTTGACATTCGTCACTACGATACAAAATGTTTATGACCTCAGCTCCCCCCCCCAGACCCGAATCCTGGATTCGCCACTGAGAATACCTAATCATTTCATAGAATGCCGGGCGTTTTAAAGCAAAGTATGAAATACGAGAATTATTATATACTTTCCCTAGGCATTGTTTATAATACCTAGGCATTTTATAGAATGACAAATGTAATTTAGGCAAAGTATGATAAACCAGCGAGAGTGGTCTCACCTAAACTTTCTCGTGTACTTCCCCCAAAAGGTGCTGTTTAAATTCGAACCTACTGTGACCCAGAATCCAATGACTATCAGAAGGTTTTTCATTGTAGATTATAGTGATTGTAAAATATTTAGGTCAAGAATAAAATTCAAAGAGATACGTATCGATTAAAACGCCACTCTTGCCGGCTCAAGGACAAAGTGACGTAATTCGCTCCATAACTTCCGCGTGAACAGAGATTGCTACCAGTGCGTATGCGCATGGAGAATAGGATTAGAAATATTAATTATGCAATTAGAACGCTTTTTTTAACGATTGACACAAAAATTGGACACAAATCTACAATTAAGGGAAGAAGGCCACATCGAAGTTTAATTTATCTAAGTAATTTTGTTAAGAAGTTATCGCGATTAAAAATATGCGATTATACAGACCGACAGACAATCAACCCTTCGACGGATTTGGTCCAACCTTTGATACGGACCTACATTCATGATGATAAAACTGTGTACAAATTTTATCCATCTAAATATTCAAGTTTTTGAGTTATAGCGTTCACATGAACACAGATAGACTTACCGTAGACGGATTTTGTCCAAAATTTGAGAGAAACCTACAAATGATGTGTAAAGATCACATACCAAATGCCATCCCCGTACTCTAATAGTTTTCGAGTTATCGTGTTCACAGACAGACAGACAGACAGACACACACACACACACACACATAGAGACATAATTCTAAAATTGTGTTTTTCGGACTCGGGGAGGTCTAAAACGTGGAGATTCGCCAAAATCTCGAGTCCAAATTTTTTGACGATTACAATACTTTCTCTTTGTAAACTTCGTATACGAGAAAGTAAAAAGGTGATGGTAAGGCTACTATTTAAAAAACATACATTCCTCAAATTTATAATGTTATTTTGAAAAAATAATGAAAGAGTACTATTAAACAACTTCTATTCAATATACGTAACGAAAAATTAAAGTTGTATGAAACAAAATTTATGCTTTTCTCATTAAAGAAAAGAAAACGAAATGTGAATCTTCTTCATGCATCAAGAAAAGAAATAATTTCATTTTGAATTGCACTTGATTTTATTTTTTACAAAATCGAATCGGCGATGTATTCGTAGTTTGCCGATTTGTAATTCTGTAGAATGCCTAGGAAATGTGTGAAATGTTCATTGTTTCATACATTGCGGGCCAGGTTTCGTCATTCTTTAAAATGCCTAGATATTATATAGAATGCCGGATTTCATACATTGCCGGTAACATATACACTATTGATGAACTATAAATAGTATTAACATGGACGGCCTAAGGTAACTTTCCCAACCGGGCAAGACAACAATATGCCCCCCCCTTCCACCCATAACCAATGACTTTTTAAAAATTCTTTAATGTCTATATTATAAATGTCAAACAAACTTTTACTTAGAAATATGCAAGCAAATATAACTCAATAATATCATGGTGAGAATTTTTAAACTTCAAATATATTTAAGTTTATATAACGGTCTTATAGAAATAAAAATAATGTATTTGGCGAATTCTTTTTAAAAAATATATTTGCTATTTATGAGAAGCTTTCTTTTCTATTAAACCATTATTTTTTTTCACGCTTATAATTTGGCGCCACCCCAAACTTTGGCGCCACGGGTAGTTGCCCGGTTTGCGCAGGCCGCCTCTGTCTATTACCACACTACTGATGAGCTAGGCCTGGAAAATACGAATCAGAAGATTCTTCATTCATTGTACTTAATTTCCACATCCATATTTGACTGTTCATCTTATTTATTTTATTAGTGTACGATGATGAATACTTTATTTTCGATTTTTGAAGGTTCTCATACTTGCAGTTAACTGTGAGAATTTTGTGGTAGTTATACTAAAAGAACATCTAACAGTGGCGAATCCAAGGCTGCAGCCCCCCGCCCCCATAGCTAAACCAAAATTCTTCATTTTCTTTAAAATCACCGCAACTGTTTGTTCTTATTTTCATTTAAAAAAATAATAAAATCGTGACAACGTTGCTTTCTGCCTTGACAAGCTCTAAAATTTTCCTACTTTTCTAGTCATTCCACTCTCGTCATCGAAAACATTTTTTGGATATTTACTTCATTGTATTTTTTTTTATTAAATTATCGAAAGTATTGTAGTGTTCTTTATGATTCTGATTGTCAGGTGAGGAAAGTCTGTAAAGTTAAAGTGTTTTGGCTTGAGTAAGCCATGACATTCGTCACTACGATAAAAATTTTTTATCCCCCCCCCCCCCCCCCCCTACCCCTCAGAACCGAATCCTGGATTCGCCACTGACAGATAACGATATTCTTACCTGGAAGGCAAACACACTGCATATCAAATGTGATTTCTTACCTGGAAAAGAAAAAATATTAATTACTAAATAAAAATGGTGAATGATTTAACTAAGAAAGAAGCATCAACTTATTTTAAAGAAATGTCTTTTCATAAGCAGTTTTTTTGAAAGGGCTTAAAATGTAACTGTGCGTTTCCTAATCACAGCTTCGGTATACAGTTTATCGAATTTGATTTCAATTTTTGAATTTCACAAGACAAATTCCTGTGATTATAGACTCTTATTTTATAAAAGTATTAAAAGACATAAATATCAATAATTTTTGGAATATTATACGTAACGTCATGGGCATAACATTGTAAGAAAATATGTGCTAGAGTATGTGCAACAAAGTTCTTGTTGGACTGTAGCACTGAAATTAGACAACCTACAATTATCTCCAATAAATTTCCAATTTTTTTTAGTTGTTATTTTTACAAACCAACTCGTACATCATAAATAATAAAAGAAGTTAATCAAGGCCGTAAATAAAGACTTGGGGCCCACGGGGCAACAAATAATGATGAGCCCTCTTATTTTTTGTTTTTCCAAACCTTACCCACTTTGTTTACAATTATGGTTGATCATTTTTTTAATAATTAAAGCAGCGTTATAAAACTTAATGGAATGAAAAATATTTCGATATATGTCTTGATAAAGTGTGCTATTAAATGTTAGTTTTTTATTCCTATTTAATCCTGTTAACCCCTTATAAGGCCGTGGGAATATACTTCCAACCAAATTCGCCAACTTTTAAGGTTGTGCAATGCAATTTTTAAGATTGGCGTTAAGTTCGCGTCAAAATTCACCAATTTTTAAGGTTGTGCAATGCATTTTTTAAGGTTGGCGTTAAGTTCGCGCCAAAATTCACCAATTTTTAAGGTTGTGCAATGCAATTTTTAAGATTGGCGTAAGTTCTGGCGAAAATTTTTCGATGAAACAAAAACCTGGATGTTCCAATTCCTTATCTCAAACTATAACGAAGTGTCTTCACTTGGTAATTAATTATTAATTAATAAAATAAACTAACGAAAATTAATATCATCCAATAAGCTAAATGAATTTATTTTCTTAAATTAATCTCAATACCAAAGTTATTTTAGTGTACCACTACTAGAAAAAAATGGCCTTATAAATGGTTAAGTCAAAAAGCATTTGATATTCAAAGCTATCTGAATGCATACAGAATGTAATTTGAAACATATGAAATATTTAAGGTCAAACCTTTACTAGAAAAATATTCAGTATACTTTACGCTTGGATTTCAAAAATTTGCTTGCTCAGGAAGAAACTCATTAATTATTTTATCAAGAAGAATTTTTAGGGCCTGACTATTCTCAATTCAGAGCACAACTTAATTGGCGAGCCTTTCCTATGCCATACTGCTTCGCAAATAGTTTTATTATCTATATATTTAATCTTCAGCCACCTCAGCCCTAGATACGCTATTTAATGGTCGCCTGCTATCTACACTGCAAAAAAAATTCCGTAAAATTTACGGTTTTAAACTGGCAGCTGGGTTGGTTGTGCAAAACCGTAAAAGTTACGAAGTAAATCCGTAGGCACAACGGTTTTTTACCATACAGGAACAAGTTTTTTCCCGTAAAAGTTAGGAAGTAAATCCGTAGTCACAACGGTTTTTTACCGTATGAAATTAAGTTTTCTCCGTAAAAATTAAGTCATCGAAGTAAGTGACGTCATCGACTGAGTTGAGTTGTTTTTCTCCTTCTGTTCGAGTTGAGTTGAAATGTGCTGATGTGTATTATCAATTAGGAATATTAATTCATCAAGGCTTAATTATTAATTTCAATTAGTTTAATTAATATAATTTTTAATTGAACTTACTTGGACGATTTCGATGCAAGATGGTGATAAAACTTCTAACTCCTCCGAGCCAGGGATCGAAACCGCGTTCATAGAAATAAAAGGCAGTCGCTCTAACCACTAGACCACCGGAGACTTCATAAAATGAAGTAAAAATAATCTATTTGAGTTTTAAAGTCACTATAGCTCTAGTGGCGCCACCTAGTGGTGTAAAAATCAACTATTGCCAGAACACGTGTTTTAAGGTTAGCTTTCATGAGTGACAACAGGTTACTGCAACATGTGTAAACAATAGCGGAGATGGAACCCTATTAAAAACATGAAATGAATGCAATAAAATTACATTTAAGAAAAGGGAAAATTATCGTACGGAAAGCAATACCGTATGGCGAAAAATAGAATTTGAACTGACGGTTTTAAACCGTTTATGGCTGTAGCGGAAAACGCGCGCGCGGTGAAAACCCGCTTTGTCAACAAAACAGCTTTAAACCGTCAAATATACAGAAAAAGTCCGGGAAAAAAACGGATATTTTTTACAGTGTACCACCTTCCATTTTCCAGCCTCTACAACTGCCAATTCGCCAATTTATTTCGCCAAGTTACAAACATAACCATACAGGCTATTAATATTACGGGCGAACAACTGGTCGACGATGGCGGCTAGTTATTGTAATTATTATTATTAATTTTAGTTTTGAGAATGACCTTAAAGCCTACAGGGTGACAATTATTAAGCTATATGACAAAACATCCTAGATATCTTCTGAACCTTTGGTGAGATTAAGTTAAAACTTGGCGGTTGAATGCAGGGCATGTTGGGATTTTTTTTTTAAGCATGCGCACTCATTATTGCTGTTCATTTTTCGTTGAAAATGTCGAAATACAGCGTTTCTGAGCGTATATCGATCGCCAAGGCCTACTATTCGAGCAATAACAGCCCGATTGCGGCTCAAAGGAAATTTTCGACCGAGCACAAGCTGAAGACAACCGGTCCAAGTGTTATAACAATCAAAAATGTGATTGGAAAAATCGAGAGAACTGGTAGTGTCGATGTCTCGACACTTCAGCGATTTTTGCAGAATTTTGCTCTTCCGCTGCGCCACGTCATAGCCATTGATGGTAAGCATATCGAACATGTCATAAACTAAATCTGAATATCTGTAGTTACTTTTAATATTTGAATAAAATTTTTGAACTCGGTAGTTTTGGAAAATTTTATTTTTTATTTCATATAGATCAACTAGCAGTACGCGTACAACGTTGTCCGTGGCATAATGACTAAAACAAAATGAAAAAAAGCCCAAAGTTTTGAAAACGAAATCAAAACATATATATACATATTATTGATTTCGCCCTCGATTTTTAGTTAAAGTACACGCAGGAACTTTCTTTTAACTAAAGACATCATCATATATGCGCGATTATCAAACGTATAAAACAAATAAATCCAATGATTCTTGGATCAGTAAAATGAAGTAATTAAGATTAGCTGATGCAATAAAATGATCGAGAGTATGAAGTGACTTTCGCTTGAAACCGCCAGCCAATCGGATAGTAGAAATGCATTCTGGGAACTCAGAGTAACCTTGGGTCGGTCGAAAGCTTCGTCGATTCGGATATGCGAGAAAAAATGTTTTGAACTGATCAATAAAAAAATTCATAGAAAATCGGAGAAAAAATATATTTTAACCATTCTTGTTTTAAAACAGGGATAAATATTCCGGTTTATATCTAAAAAAAATTGAAGATGATAGCGTTATTAGAACGTCGAATGCAAGAAATTAAGAATTGAATGTTAAAAATATATATGAAAAAAGACTATTATTTAAAAATTTCTCAAAAATCTGTAAATTATGTTGGAAATTCAAAACAAACTTCATTAGAACGAAAATTGTTTGTTCTGTCCGATGGTGCATTGTTTGTTCTTCAACGATCATTAGAAAAGATATTACAGCCGTAAACGTTCCAAAAATGACCCAAAACCATACAAAACATTAAATAAAAAAATTCTAGATTAAATTTTAAAATTCTGGCTTTGAGGTGCATTGAGTCACCATTACGACTACCTGTGTGCCAAATTCCATGGCTGTAAGTGCTATAGATTCGTCTGAATATCGCACACACACACGCAAGCATTGCCTTTTATAAGTATAGATAAATTGTCACCCTGTACACAGAAACTACAGCCACAGAAGCCATTTAGTACATGATACACGCTAAAATCGATACATCTTTTTATTAAAGAAAATATCTCGGTTGGTTGGTTGGTTGTATGAGTTTTAATGGCGCAAGAGCCATTTTTGGCCATGCTGCGCCAAACAAAAGGTGAAAAATGGAAACATGTTGAAATGAGCGGTTTATAAAATAGAATCAATTTTTCCTTTGTTCCCAATTTAGAATAAAAACGTTAATTAATAAACAGACAATTTAAAACTAAATGATAAAAAACAATGGACCAACAAATTCTAAAATTCAGGATATTACTATATAAAGTTAAAAATTCCAATGGCATTTAAAAAAGTAAAAATATGTGGATGGGGATGTTCTCCCACCATGTCTCTAATGTTTACTGATACGGAGTTAAAAAACCTGAAGCGATGATTGTTAAAAACTTGACATTCCACTAAAATATGATGAATAGTAAGATCCACCTGGCACGTTGTACAGGCAGGACACCGTTCACCAAATAAAAGATGTTTATGTGTTAAACGGCTATGACCAAGAAAATATCTCGGAGACACTGCCCAGTGGTAGTAACGGCCCTCAGTGAAGCAAGTAGGCATCAAATATGACATTAAATAGAGCAGCAGTAAAAAAACATGAAGCAAACACAGCGGAAAACAAAGCATAAAGAGGTTAGTCAATCAGGAGGATCTCGACGTATCTATGCATCTGTTCAAAAGAAGGAAGACCAGCAATGGAAGTTCCCTGGAAGGCATATTTGTTTTGTCTTAATACCTTATTTGAATTTCACCTGCAGATTTCTGTACGTACACTTGATAGCCGTTACCACCTGTGGATCTTCATAACGGGAATGGGCGTGGAAACAAGCTGATCAAATGTCTCATTATCCATTCCGAACTCTATCATTACAGGTTCTGACATTTAGCTCCTGCCCGTTGGCGAGAAAAAGACGTTCTGCATATAGAATAGTTAGTATGTGGAAGTTGATAAAATGAGTTTATTTCTTCCATGATGGAATGATAAATCAATTTAATGATGATGTCTCTTAGTTAGGTCGAGACACAGTAAGGAAAGTGTTGGACGGCAGGTGAAAATTTCGCAAGGTCGTTTCTGATTGGATTGAATGATGAGCTTTGTGTTTTTGACGCATTTGGTATCAAATCGCATACTTGAATTTCAAGGCTGTGAAATTGAAAAAGGTCAAGTGATTAGCAGGTCTGGGAAGTGCTTTGGGAAAGAGGAAGTGATTGTTTTCTCAGCTTATATTGTAGAGCTGTCTTGGGTCGCAAAGTTTGAAATGCGTAGGGGAGAATGGGGTTAAACGGGACAATGGGGTAAAAAGGGATTCTTTGATTTTGGCGTTATTAATTCTTCTTTCTATTGGACAAACTTGATTATTTTCCACCCTAGGGAAGAAAAAAAAATGGTCATAGTTTCCATTTTGTTGTTAAATTCGCTTCGTCTGTGAAGGTTTATTTGTTTTATGACGATACCTCCAATGTTCGTGTGATTTTAAACTATCCTTACTTAAAAATCATTGCACTTTTAAAAACCATTTTTAGTCCAGCTTATTATACGTTTAATAAGGATTTATACCCTATCAAAGAATAAGGATTTACTCCAATAATTGCGGTGTTCTATCTCATTCCTTATGACCTCTGCATACGGGTAAAACGGGATACTAATTGAAGCTACGGATACCCGACCGAAGGGGATTTTCTTAGGTTGTGAGATAGTTTGTGAGGGCCATTCCTATTTGACCTTTGCGTCATATGATCTGATGGAAAGCATTTCCAACAGTTAGAAGAAAAGAAAAGAGAAAAAAAATGCTATTAAAGAAGAAAAAAATGTTTGGTGGTGACTCAAAAAACAGAAAACCTCTAAACAAAACAAAAAAAAAAGAGATGAGTTGAAGAACCAGTAGTGCAAAACCGTCTTATGAAAAAACCTAAATGAGTCCACTAAATCTGCAGCGGAGCAGAGAATAAAGACAACTACGTTACGTGAATTATTACTATTCTTACTTACTTAATACTCTTCTTAAACTAATTGTATTTATTCTTAAATTGTCAACTACGGCAACTATTATTAAATATTAAAACATTGTCATTATTCTTAAATTGTTATCTATTGTAAATATTAATAAATCTTAAAAAAAAACTGTCTTTATTCTTAAATTGTCAGCTATTGTAATTATTGTTAAATTTTTAAAAAATCGTCTTTTTTCTTAAATTGTCAACTATTATAACTATTGTTAAATCTTAGAAAATTGTTGTATTCTAAATTGTCACATAAAATAAAAAATATGCTGCTTTTCCACTGAAAATCTAGTTTTCCCTCTAATTTCCCATGGAGTTAATATGTGTACTTCAATTTTTTTCTACAAAAAAAAATCATTAGTAAAAAAAGTATTGAAACTGTGACTTTTCCTGAAAGATATATTAAACTCTGATAAATAAAGAATATTTTAGTAAAATTTGACAAGCTTTATGTCGAATAGTTTAGCTCCAACAGGCCTTCAAACCTTAGGTATCCCGTTTTACTCCACTTTCGTCATAGAATTACCATACGTCATAGAGTTACCATAATTCTTTTTAGTTTAAAGCTCCAACAGGCCTTCAAACCTTAGGTATCCCGTTTTACCCCACTTTCGTCATAGAATTACCAAACGTCATAGAGTTACCATAATTCTTTTTAGTTTAAAGCTCCAACAGGCCTTCAAACGTTAGGTATCCCGTTTTACTCCACTTTCGTCATAGAATTACCATACGTCATAGAGTTACCATAATTCTTTTTAGTTGAATTCTGTATACACCGGGGGATGATGGGTCTGGGGGAGTCAAAGTATAGTATAAAATTCTAATTGCTGCCTAGCAACACCCCACCCCCAATCAATAAATGAAGAAATGTTTCTATATACTGTTTAATAAAATGTAAACATCTTGTCCTTCATTTTTCAACTCACCCTTATTTTGGTACAATCAAAGCCGACTGGTGCATGCGCAAAAGCACGAAGGCTTTCCGTTTCTGAAAACGGACAGTAGAAGACAGGTTGCACGAAATGTGTAAACAATGGATTTTCTTTCATTGAAGGAATGACGCTAGATTTATCGAATTCGTCAGATTTTCCCAATAGCAACCAAATTTATCTGCAAATATCAGGAGAGCTTGCAGCTCCGGGCACTAGCGTGGCCGTGAGCTTGAATTCAGGACTGTCCGGACGAAATCCGGACGTATGGTAACCCATCGTCACCCACCCCCGAGATAACTAAGGTGTAAAGAAACTGATTTTTTTTCCAAGAAATGTTCAGGCAAAAATGCTTTATTGTGAATTTTTAAAATAATTATGCAGACTTTTATTAGAAATTTCACTTAGATTTTACTTTTATACAAATATATTACGAGTAATTACTCCAGTTCAAAATAAACAATGGTTATTAAAATATAACAAAGTACAATGAATCCATTTTTAAATTAAAATCTTTCATAAAAGTTACGAAAAGCTGTAACATTCTGGAAATTGTAATATCTTAAAAAATATGTAACATTCTAGAAATTGTAGTATCTTAAAAAATATGTAACATTCTAGAAATTGTAATATCTTAAAAAATAGACTGCCAGTTTGTTTTCTGAATTTAAATTATTTGTTTCCCTAAAATTAGACTTATAATTAAAATTTAATTAATTGTTTACATGAATAAATAAAAATTATATAAAATAAATTTACTGGCATATATCAGTACCATAATATTATGTCACGTTTGCTAACAGATTTTGATTTCAGAAGTTAAGCTTATTTACCTTTTTCAGTAATTGACTACATTTAATTAAGGTTGTGTCTGACAAAGTATATTGCAATTCATCAGAGTTCCAATTTGAATAGGCGAAAAAAAATTTTTTCCCACATTTTTAATATTTCCGATTTTCATTCAGTTTCCAATTTTTTTCTTAATTAATTTCGTCTGATTACAGCATTTTAACTCAACACGAGCAAAATGAATTAATTAAAAAACATTCATTTAGTTGAAATGAATTACTATTTTCATATTTGATTTCGAGCTTAAAAAAAAACTTTCGAATGCTTCAAAGAGTTCAGTTTTAATTTTAATATTTCTTTAGCACTTGCTTTTCAAATTAGATTTTTAAATTACTGACTTTGAGTCTAAAAATAGTAGTTGTGCTTGTAGGAATATACATAATTCTAACTGATCAAACATTTGTAAAGTATTTTAATTTTCGTTTGGTTCTAAGATTAAAAAGAAATATGTTTTTTAATTATTTAGTTTTCTTACATTCTTCAGATAGCTTATTTTTTGCACCACTGTATAAACACGGAATCTTAAATAGACATTTGTATTTCGAAATTTCGAAACTAATTAAAATTCCTTATGATATGAATTTATTCATAAACAACGAGCAACGTAAACAAATTTGCGATATAGGAATCTAAAAATTTAAATTCTTCAGACAATTTTGGCATACATTTTACTGTTTCAAAAAACAAAAAGAGAAGCATCAAATTAGGCATCCAAGTTAGTTGCCGAATTAAGTTGAGACCCCGGATAGAAAAATATTGTTCCCCAAAAATTGCTAAACGATCTATTACTTTTAGATTCTTCAATATTTTGACGTGAGAACGTTTTTCCGCTCGTTACAGTGATAGTCGGTCAAACTTTCTTGTGTGACAAAATATCGTCAGATTTGAATCGCTAATAACTACGAAACCCACAACGGATAGATCATATCTGTAAGAATTTGTCGCATAGCATTTGTTTTGCCTGTTACGTCAATGTACAAGTGTAAGCGCATGCGCGTGATTGTTATGAATTAGCTTTATGGAAGGTTATAAATATGTGTAGCGTGGAAACGCATTTAGCTAGGAGGTTTATTCTTGTGTCATTTTAAAGAGAATGAGGAGTAGTACTAGGATCCAAAGTGAGACAATAAAAATATTTATCAGAATATAAGTAAAAATCGGTATTAAATTGAAAATCGCTAACTCCGCATGTTTTTTTATTATAACATGCAGAGTATTCTTTCGAATTGTACGAAACTTACAGAATACTTGACAATACGCAAAAGAAACATTGTATTAAAATTTTAATATTACTGGAAATATGAGCATTTGTAGTAAATAATGTTTTACTGCGCGTACGCGGAATGTAGTTCTATATACTGTCAATATATGGCGCCATCAAAAGTTACTGTAAATAAAACATGAGAAAGACACAGTTCGGGTCCGCGACTTTCTTATGTTTTTTTATCTGCTAAAAAAAAGTCCTCATTCAATTTGACAGTTCTTAACAAAAACCCGAGTTTGGTAGCTGCTGATATAATTAAAAAGTTTGTAAGGTTCCTCCTCTAAAAATAGTAGATTTTTATAGTAGAGAGTGTGAAAAAAAATGTAAAGGATATTCGTAACTCCAGTCCGAAACATTGAAGCATGATAATGTTTTATGCTTGGATCATCTGTTTTTACGTTATTTTTAGAAACTTATTCTTAACTATAGCAGATATAACGATAATTTAGTAGCTCTACGTCCAACAGTCTGGCTTGCAAGAGTTTTAAACGACTTTTGCATCGCAGATGCAAGGCGCATCACTCATGTCGCATGACGGAATTTGCAGATAGTAGGCCCGCCTGTAAATATTATCATGTTGAAATCAATACGTAAATAAACAGAATGAACAAGGCTTTTAGTCATATCACAGAACAAGGCACATCATACACATGCCAGTCACACCTAGCGAGATTGAAAAGGCCACCAACACGAGAACCTAAGGACCCTCCTAGCATCGCAAATCTCACTTTTTTATCTCTACGTTGGTGGGGGAAAAGGAGAAGAAGAAAAAACTAAAAAGGGAGAAATATTTCTGAGAAATACAGTAGTCCCTCAATAATCCGGCAAATACAAAACCAGAGGACTGCCGGATAAACGAAAGTGCCGGGTCAGTGAAGGTTTACTTGAAAAAAAAAGGCATTTTAATAGCACAACCAATGCTCTTTGCGCTGACTATTCAAAAATATACAAAATTATATAATTACGAATATAATATGCCAGCTCTGTCTCTCGGTAACGCTCTGACGTTATCAACAATAAAACTCGCGCCATAGCACTGCGAGACGTTAAACAGCATTATTTCATTGTTAGAGAACCTAAATTTCAGTCATTTTAAATTTAAAAGAGTAATTGTCGTTCTAATATCTAATTTCATATTTAATAGCTCTAAAATATTGAAATAAAATGTTCATATATTACAAATTAATTTCTGTTTTTTAATAGAAACTAGTAAATTACGTCAGTAAATCATGCGCGTGATATAATTTGGACGTCACGATGCATCTGATTATTTATTGCAATCGTGATGATATAATTTGATAATATTTTTTGGAAACGTTTGACAAGCAGAGAAGCGCCTTGTTTTGATTAGACATCTGAAGTACAAGAAAAATTGTTAAACAACGAAAAATACCTCACAAGGAATGTTGTTTACCAAGAGGTTTTCTGAATAAAGAAATATGTAAATAAAAAAAATATTTCCTGTCATAAAACATATGTTTATTTTATTTGTTTTCAATCAATGTTGAACATTTCTCTCGCATATATATCTCTTTAAACACGTCAAATTTGACAGGAAATCTCTCGAATGAAGAAGCAATTTGCACCCGTCATAACATGACGGGTGATTTTCTAGTATAAAATAAAGATCACAAAATCTGATTAGCAGCTTATTGTTTACATCGCACCAAGATCACTGACATCGGCAAACAATGATTTGTTTTCCCTTTCACATTTCCCAGGCGTCCTGAAAACGCCGGACTACTGAAGGGGCCGGATTAGCGAAGTGTCAGATTATACAGGGACCACTGTATAATACTGTTAAAAAAGATTTTACACTAAAAAGAAGACAATATGGAACGATACAGAATAAACAAAGGATTGTGTGGCACTTACCTACAGGGGCAAGTGCGTACAAGCCATTAACTATCAATCAATGAGCTGTGACAGTCGGCTGTCACAGACGGACTTAATGCATCTAGAAGAACAAGTCTCATAAATTCTTCTAAATGCATTAAGTTTGTCTTCTAGATCCATTATTCAATGGTAAATGAAATTTACTGTTGACAGAAAAAATACTAATCAAAGATTTGAACTACACAATAATTTCATCGATATATTAATTAATTCAAAAAAAATCTCTCAGATTTATACAGCACCAATTAAAATACCAATAAATTTAATTTCTAGGTAAATAAGTTTTCTATTTTTCTGTCCGCTTTTCCAAATCTTCTTCCCAATAACAATAAATTCAAGAAAATCTGCACGAATCACTGACTGAACACTTCTTGTCGATGACCAACAGTTGATTGATTAGTCGTTAATGGGCTTGTACGCAAATGATACTGTACGCAAGTGTCACAATACCACACGTGGCACTTGTACACAAGTCATTAAGTATCAATCAATGAGCTGTGACAGTCGGTTACCACAGACGGACTTAATGCATCTAGAAGAACAAGTCTTATATTCTTCTAAATACATTAAGTTCGTCTTCTAGATCCATTATTCAATGGTAAGTGAAATCTACTGTTGACAGAAAAAAATACTAACCAAAGAGTTGAACTACACAATAATTTCGTCGATATATTAATTAATTCAAAAAAAATCTCTCAGATTTATACAGCACCAATTAAAATACCAATAAATTTAATTTCTAGGTAAATAAGTTTTCTATCTTTCTGTCCGCTTTGCCAAATCTTCTTTCCAATAACAATAAATTCTAGAAAATCTGCACGAATCACTGACTGAACACTTCTTGTCGATGACCAACAGTTGATTGATTAGTCGTTAATGGGCTTGTACGCAAATGCTACTGTACGCAAGTGTCACAATACCACACGCGGCACTTACATACAAGTCATTAAGTATCAATCAATGAGCTGTGACAGTCGGTTACCACAGATGGACTTAATGCATCTAGAAGAACAAGTCTTATATTCTTCTAAATGCATTAAGTTCGTCTTCTAGATCCATTATTCAATGGTAAATGAAATCTACTGTTGACAGAAAAAATACTAATCAAAGATTTGAACTACACAATAATTTCATCGATATATTAATTAATTCAAAAAAAAATCTCTCAGATTTATACAGCACCAACTAAAATACCAATAAATTTAATTTCTAGATAAATAAATTTTCGATTTTTCTGTCCGCTTTGCCAAATCTTCTTCCCAATAACAATAAATTCTAGAAAATCTGCACGAATCACTGACTGAACACTTCTTGTCGATGACCAACAGTTGATTGATTAGTCGTTAATGGATTGTACGCAAATGATACTGTACGCAGGTGTCACAATACACACGTGGCAGATGCATACAAGGCATTAAGTATCAATCAATGAGCTGTGACAGTTGGTTACCACAGACAGACTTAATGCATCTAGAAGAATAAGTCTTATATTCTTCTAAAAGCATTAAGTTCGTCTTCTAGATCCATTATTCAACGGTAAGTGAAATGTACTGTTGACAGAAAAAAATACTAATCAAAGATTTAAACTACACAATAATGCATGTAGATTTCATTGATATGTTAATTAATTCAAAAAATTTCTCATATTTATACCAAATAAAATACCAATATATTTAATTTCTATATAAAAAAAAAATTTCTATTTTTCTGTCCGCTTTGCCAAATCTTCTTCCCAGAAACAATAAATTCTAGAAAATCTGCACGAATCACTGACTGAACACCTCTTGTCGATGACCAGCAGTTGATTGATTACTCGTTAATGGGCTTGTACGCAAATGATACTGCACATGATGCAAGTGTCACAATACCGCACAAGGCGCATCATACACGTCAGCCACGCCTAGCGAGTTAGCAACGGCCACCAAGGGTCTCCAAACACGAGAACCTACAGACCCTTGGAGCCTCCGAACATCGCAAATCTCACTTTTTTTTATCTCTACGTTGGTGGGGGGAAAAGGAAACCTAAACGGAGAAGATAAAAAAAAAGCTAAAAGGGGAGGAGGGCACCGATTTCTGAGCAATACTTCCACAACCTTATCCGTGGCATGGAACAGCTAGACCTATGCCTGCTCGGTGGATTATCGCACACCATTCATTGTAAAGATAGTTGAGGAATTCTTTTGCTATCCTGGTTACTCAGGTCAAACGGGGGAGAGACGGAAAGACCGTTGGGAGGGGGGGATTGTGGAAGAAAAAGTCAACCCTGTCAGCCAGTCTCTTTTATTAAAGTTGTCTCCCCCGAAAAGAAGAAATAGAAGATTTATTATGGGTTATGTCCTTGAGACCAGCCTCCCTGGCTTTAGTGTCTCCCATAAAAATCTTCCTTGAATTTGCGCATTTATTAATATACGCTACCCCGCAGGTTTAATGCTGCGACGGCTATATAAATAGGATCACTTGTTACGACGCTTGATTTTTTTACGATTTTTATGATAATGCAGAAAAATGATAAGTTCGGTTTTTATTGCCACGTGAGGGTTAACTTTCATGAGCGAAATTGTAAACATAAAGATTTGAGTGCTGCCTTCCAGTCAGAGGAAGGTAATTGCGTGTGCGTGTGTGAAACAACGTAACTTGTTTTTCATGTCCCAAGAAAAATGTATTTTTGGAGAAGTCTGCTGTATAACTAGGGTTACAATACGTCCGGATCTTCAAAATATCCCGATTTATTCCTGACCTTGGTGTTACTTTTGACACTAGACTCGATTTTACCCAACATATTGATAACATTATCTCTAAGGCCTATACTAAACTTGGCTTTATCAAATGTAATACCAGACATTTCTCCGGTGTACTTGCTTTGAAGGTTTTATTTTTCACTATTATTGTCCGCTCGGATATTGAGTACTGTTGTCTTGTCTGGGACACTTACAATAGAAATAAAATTAAAATTATTGAACAGGTACAAAGTAGGTTTTTGCGTTACTTATTTTACCGAACAAATCTGTATTATCCGCAAGTCTTATCCTTATCTCATTTATGTAACATCTTCGGCATTCACAGTTTGAGGGTCCGACATGATCTTTCTTGTCTTTTATTTTATCATAAGGTAATTAATGATACCATTGATTGCAATGACATATTGAGCCGTATCACTTTTTCAGTGCCGGCTAGTTGAGGAAGAGTTGCTTATTTGTAAATGTATTTACCAGGTTTAATTACATACGTAATTTTTCTATTTATAAATTTTACAAGATTTTTAACAGGTACTCTGATGATCTTGATGTGTTTAATGTGTCTTATGGTGCTTTTAAGACTGAATGTTTGCGGCTTTTGTCTTCTTGAAGTGTTTTTATTTTGTGTGTTTTTTAAATTCGTGTTGTATTTTTAATGATTTCTGTGTCTATCTGTTGTTTTTATTAACCCTTTGGGTACATTTGACGAGTGAGACTCGTTATCTGCTTACATGGGCGAAGTTACGGTGGACGAGTCTGACTCGTCATCTGAATTGAAGCAGAATTATTGGCGCAAGTGGTCCTGCCAAATTATAATATCCGTGGGCGTCCTACAAGTAGCGATGAGCCACATCGTTTGCAAGCGAAAAATTGAGTACATTTTCTGGAGAATATTCCGGCAACCGAATTAAAGAAACACCCTACACAACGGTGTCGCGTATGTTATAAACATAAAATAAGAAAAGAAATCACTTGGCAATGCAAACAATGCCAGGTACCTTGGCATTTACCGACATGTTTTGAAAAATACCACACGGTACAAAATTATTAGACTTTAAGTCGGTTCTTGTTCTATATAAATATTTATATTTTGTTTCATTTATATATTTATTTATATTTTGTAACTAAAATGCTGTTTCAAAAATATATTTATATCACCAATATAAGTATATTCCAAATAAAATGTATTACTTTTACATATTAATCCATATAGCGACAAATTAAATCCGTCCCATGGGCATAAAAATCTTCAAATAATTCAGTACTCAAAGGGTTAATCTGTGTTTTACGGCTATTTTAGTGTTTGTTTCTGTATCGTGCAGTCTGTAATTGGAGTTTATTCTGTAGTGTGCATTTTCTAAGTAAATAAATTTATGTCAATGAATGCGGCGAGTGAGAAATTTGAGAATTGAAACATTTGAAATGATGATTGCTGCAACAGCTCGGATACTGAGGTCAGAGTTCTAACGGCCATCACCGGCAACGGCCAAGGTCTCCCGAAGGTGGTACGTATCAACACTGGAGAAGGGTAATTCGACCCTCACCATTGCTATACCCCTAGGAGAAGCGAGAACCCGCTTACTTTTACTGCAGCTTCTCATCCACATACTAATGCCCCCCCCAGGTGTACTGCTGTAGGTAAAATTGAAAATAAACTGTAACTAAGCAATAACTAATTTTGATTAAAAAGTAAACTTCAAGATAAATGTTTTCGATTATTTTCTTGCAATCCTTACTCTCGTTTATAAGGATTTGCGCACCTGCGGATGAACAATAAGAAATTACGAAAGTATAAAGTTAAAATAAATACACACGTAGGGACGTAGAAAGCATGACGTTGAAATAAATACATGCAGAAAATATGCATTTAAGTCAGCCGAGCTGTATCTCTCGTTTTCATCATTTTTCACATGTGAATATACAAAATTCATTATCTGTCAGCATTACAAAATGCCTTATCTGTCAGCATTACAAAATGCCTTATCTGTCAGCATTAGAAAATGCCTTATCTGTCAGCATTAGAAAATGCATTATCTGTCAGCATTAGAAAATGCCTTATCTGTCAGCATTTTGTATCAATAGATTAATGTGCAATTTAAAATGCATTGAAAAGACTGGTAGAAAAAATTCAAGTAAAGAAACGAAAGACCGAAAAACTTTTCTAAAAGCTTTTTCAATATTTTTGTTAACTCATCAGCAACAGTTCAACTCACATTTTAGGCAGGCAATTTTCCCTTTTAAAGAAGAGATTTCATTCTGCTTCACTTGAGAGCAATACCTTTCGCTTCTTCTCGATGATTTTCAAAGAGAATGTAAAAAAGACGTTCGGCAATTAGTTCTCTCGCAACAAAAAAGTAAGTTTCTTTTTTATTCAAACTGAACATTTTTTGAATTTCGTCTTATGAGGAAAGACAGTGCGAGGGAGAGGAGACGACACAAAAGCACATTGTAAGAAAGTTGGATTCAAGGTTTTTAAGCTCGGTTTTTTTTATACTTTGGTTGAAATCTAGAAGTTGGTACACACTCTTAAAACGCTGCCAAATCGCCAAAGCATATTATTGGAGCCAAGTCGCTAAAGTATTACCTGTATTAGCTTCGGCGACTTGGCGCCATTTTAAGAGTGTATACCAACATCTAGATTTCAACCTATACTTTTAACAAAGAAAAACTATGAACTAAT
>BGPR01004109.1:88809-103380 GCA_013235015.1 Araneus ventricosus
AAAAAATGCTTCAACGTTCAAATTTAAATATTCATGTCATCCAAATGCTTCCTTCATTCCTTATGTGAATTTCTGAGGGGATTCAAGTGATTGAAACGAATTACGGAGAAAAGGATGAAAAGAATAAACACCAATCTAGGAAGTGTTTTCTTCGGAACGACCCTCCTAAGAAGTCTTTAAAACTCGAGAGAACATTTTCTTTCCCAGCGGCCGGCAGTAAATATTTTTGTATTTTCTATTGTACACGTGTCCTACTTTCTATTTTGGAAAAATGCGGGCTTTTAAAAACCGGCTCTTAAATAGAAATAAGTCTGGGAGAAATACCACTAAAGTTTCTGTAGAGAAATATAGAGAAATTCTCTCTCTGATTTTATTGTTGAAAAGCTTCTCCAACTCCGACTCTCCCGAATGTTGCTAGAAAGTAATGGGCTAATTTTGCAAAAATATTTTTCGCTGCGCCAACGTAAATTATTCGCCAGGAGTGGAAGAAAACCTAAGAATAATAAAATCCTTTTAAACTCTTTTTCTGAAGAAGTAACGGATGTGACTTGCTTTTCTTTCCCCATTTCTAGCAAAATCTTCAAGAGTGAGAAAGCCTAGCAACTTCAAAAGAGAAAAGATTTTACCATTCATTCCCTCACTCTCCCTCCCTCCATTTCATTTTATTTACAAACTGTGCGCATTTATATTTATAAGACATTATCATTGCACCAAGTACCGAATGCAAATAGTTATACGTATTATATCTCTTCGCGTACCGACTGAAATTTCGGAGGAGTTGCCATTTTGTAGGAGTTTATTTCCGGTTTTTGGCAAAGAAAAGGAGTCGTAGATAACAATTTCGGATTGCTGTTGGCAGCAGACAAAAAAGTATGTGGAAATGGTTTTTTTTCTCATTATATAGCGGATACGTTCCTATTTAGATGATAGGTTGTAGCTTGACGCTGAGTTTTGTTTCATAAAAATGAGAAAAAGTGATATCGTTTTTGATGCGAAAAAATATATAGTTTATTAATTATTGGGAAATCAGTTCTCCAAAAACAGTAAAGCACCGTTTATACGTTTTTGTCTTTTTTTTTTTATTCAAAGAAAGCGCACTACAGAGGTGACTCCATTTACAGAGTGCATGATCAAAAACACACAGAGAACACAAGTCACAAAGTGAATTAAAACACAAAGAAAAAAAAGTATCTGCAGTATCTTATCAACAGTTCAAAGCTCAAAACCACATTAATTATAAAAATGTAAACACATAAATGTTTTAAAACGAAAACACGCAATTATGAAAGTATTAAAAACACATTGAGGTTCCAAAAGTCCATGTTGCATACCGCCACATTAAAACTATAAAAAAAATCACACAATTAGTTTTTAAAAATTTAGAACATTAAATCAAAAAACCATTAAATTGCAAGGGTCAAAAAGTCAAACACACACAAACACTATATAAGCGCATAAAAATCTTAATAAGTGTAGTCAAGAGTAAGAAAAGAAAAAGAAATCAGGTCATGTATTTAAAAGTTGAAAACAATTCGATTTAAAAACAGTAGGAGACATATGATAAATGTCTAGTTCACCAGAGATCCTGTTAAAAGTCTTATAAAATTTATATGTATTTTTTAACGAGAACCTGTTAATATAATTAAATTTTGAACCAAAATCCATACCAAATATTTTTAGAATCTCCACTTTTTACCACATATCACCATGTACAGCTTTCTAAATTGGAAGTTTCACTCATATACCAACCTTTGACATTTAGAAATATATTTATTTTCCGAAATACATCTCTAAAATACATTTTTAAGAAATTCTTAAAAAAGGTGATTTCATTGTGTTCACCAATACCTGGAAGGAAGCAGATAAGCTTAAAAACAAATCAAGTTGTTCCTTTATTAGCTCACTGAAAATTTGATGGCGAACATTTACTGCTTATAACAGCTGCATTGTCTTCCTTTTCTTATCCATCAAACATAATTCCTCGAAATATCCCGATAAATTTAAAAATAAAAATCCGACGATGCAAGTACTACATACAAGAAACTGCAGTAATACTTTGTGTTGAAGGAAGAAAAGATGGTTACAAAAAGTAGGAAGAAAAGATGGATACAAAAAGTAGGAAGAAAAGATCGATACAAAAAGTACTGTCGCGGCTTTAAAGTATCCATTATTTTAGGATAAGGCCATCCACTTGGGGTCATATTTGAAGGTAACAGGTAGGGTATTTTAGGATTTGTAATTTAATAAATGAATTAATTAAAAAATTTCCATTTTTTTATTATACATGACAATCATTACACATTTTATAGAATTAGTAATCCATTCCAAATATTTTTAGAAGATCCGCTTTTGCCACATATCACCAGGTACAGCTTTCTAAACTGGAAGTTTCACTCATATACCAACCTTTCACATTTAGGCCCCCACTTCTGAAACATATCTCTAAAATACATTTTTAAGAAGTTCTTAAAAAAAGGTGATTTCATTATGTTCACCAATACCTGGGAGGAAGCAGATAAGCTTAAAAACAAATCAAGTTGTTCCTTTATTAGCTCACTGAAAATTTGATAGTGAACATTTACTTCCTATAAGAGTTGCATTGTTCCCTATAAGAGTTGCATTGTTCCCTTTCCTTATCCATTAAACATAATTCCTCCAAATATCACGATCAATTTAAAAATGCGATGTTGCAAGTACTACATACAAGAAACTGCTGTAGTACTTTGTGTTGAAGGAAGAAAGAAGGATACAAAAAGTACTGACTCGGCTTTAAAGTATCCATTATTTTAGGATAAGGCCATCCACTTGGGGCCATACTTGAAGGTAACAGGTAGGCCATTTTAGGCTTTGTAATTTGATAAGTGAATTAATTTTAAAAAATCGATTTTTTATTATTATACATGAGAATCATTACACATTTTATAGAATTAGTAATCCATACCAATTATTTTTTACAAGATCCACTTTTGCCACATATCACCAGGTACAGCTTTCTAAATTATAAGTTTAACTCAAATACCAACCTTTGACATTTAGGCCCCCACTTCTGAAATATATCTCTAAAAAACATTTTTAAGAAGTTCTTAAAAAAGGTGATTTCATTGTGTTCACCAATACCTGGAAGGAAGCAGATAAGCTTAAAAACAAATCAAGTTGTTCCTTTATTAGCTCACTGAAAATTTGATAGCGAACATTCACTGCTTATAAGAGCTGCATTGTCTTCCTTTTCTTATCCATGAAACATAATTCCTCGAAATATCCCGATAAATTTAAAAATAAAAATCCGATGATGCAAGTACTGCATATAAGAAACTGCAGTAGTACTTTGTGTTGAAGGAAGAAAAGATGGATACAAAAAGTACTGTCGCGGCTTTAAAGTATCCATTATTTTAGGATAAGGCCATCCACTTGGGGCCATACTTGAAGGTAAAAGGTAGGATATTTTAGAAGAGGAGAACCTTCGGGATAAAGAGTTTCACTTAAGGATGGAGGAACTTTCCCTTCGAGATATCTGGGACTTTTCTTTCTCAGCAGCACAGAGATGTTATCTGAAGTGGGTAGAGACCTTGTACTCAGCAACTTTGGAAAAGAGCCTCTCTCTCTCTCTCTTTTACGCTGGCTTCTTTCTCTCTTTTTATCTCTTTTCTTCCCAGTGCTTGAGAAGCTAAAAGTCCGAGCTTTTCAGAATGTTATACCCGAGCGTAAGAAATCCGAAATCTTTATTATTTGAAGATGATTCAATCGCGGAATGATGAAAGTTGTAATAAAATTAAGTCTGGGACAAAATGGAGTGTTGAGGAGATATGTCTTGGAGAGGGGTGTTTCGTCTTTGTAGGAATATAGTGGATGGATAATGGCGGAGAAAAATCGGCGAGGGGGTTTATTCATGTGGAAATTTTCTTCTCACTTCTCCAATTGTGAAAGAATTTCTATTTAAGTACAACCATTATGGAAAATACGAATGCCCAATCAGTGAAAAAAGACAGTTAAGATCGTTTTGCAGTACATTCTTTCCTGGGAAAGGTATAATAATTTTAAAAGAAATAAGATTCGACGCAATTTGAAGAAAGAGAATTCAGTGGAGTTCAATTTAGCGGAATTGTTTTGCATCATAAGTGGAGCATTCAAATGAAGCACTAAATTATCAAGTCCGATTTCTTTTTTGCATCCGGAATACACAAGTATGTAGAAATCTTACTTATTTTGAGTATTGTGTCTATTATTTCTTTTTTAAAAAGTTGTTATATCTTACAAGAAATACAGTGTTTCATAAAATATTTTTAACGTAGGACTAGGTCCTCACATTGCGGTCTCAAGAAGGAATTTGATTCACCCGCCAAAACGCCACAAAATACGTTGTATGGGAGATCCTCTATATCTCGGTAACTACATTTGTTAAAAACATAAATAATGTCTTATTTTAGAGATAAAGGGTATCAACAGAAGTTACTAAAAAAAAAATTCTGATTAAAGAAGGGTCACGCGAGTAAAGTAGTCCTACGCCTTTAACATCAGCGGCTGTTTGAAAAAGACAGCCTCCCGTCATTTTTTAAATTTATTAGTCGTTGATTACCACTCATATGGGGGTCTCCAGAAGGGGGCATGTGGGTTACTATTGTTATTTTTATAGCTTCAACGACACGAATCGGCTAGTGTGCACCGGGCCAAAAACTTTGCATCATTTTGTCATGTCACACTGAATACTGATGGAGACATTTCTCGAAAAATAAGAATTTGCATTTGATCACAAGATGAAAAGAGACGTGCTAAGGTTTTTTCGTCACCAAATTTTAAGTCAAGAATTTCAACTGTATGCAGACGAAGGAAAGAAAAAAATTTCCATCACAATGCAAATACCTCATCTCTTCCTCCCACTCAATGAAGGAGGTGTTTGCCCCTGCCCAGAAATCAAACTGCAATTGTGTTCTTGCAGGCATCATTCGCCGCACCCCGTCGAGCGTTCCAGGGTGCTTCTATGAAACCAGAAGTCTAACAGGACATCTGGTAAGCGAGTCCAAAGAATGTAAGCTGTCTCTTATGAACCCTGGCTGGAAGAGCGATTGGAACCAAGATGGCTTTTGTTGTGATGGCTCTATGGGGGGCAACGCAAGAAAGAAGACAGAGCCCACCTCCAAAAGATGGGGAACCTCCAGAATGAGGAGACAGAGAAAGACTGCAGACCTTTCCACCCCCTCCCCCAATGCAAAATCCGTGCCTTCGAAGGTCTCGATGTTTATTGGTGAAATTCCTTCTTTGAAAGGAGTTAGCTTCCAGGAGACCGAAAAGGCATTGATAAATAAGGACCAGTATTCGACACCCTACCCCCATTTTCTTTTGCAAATTTCTGGGTAGTGATCCTTGAGATGACTTCTCCTGGGGTACCTGGTCAGTTCTATTGGCTTCACCCCAGTTTGTGCATTGTTCGAGTTTGCAAAGAATCCCAGGAGGGAGTGACTGCAATGATGGAGAGTACTGTTGTTCAAAATGCAGCTGCTGATATTTTCAAGTGGGGGTGGTAAACCGACATGCTGATGCCCGGGAGAATTTTAGCTGTTACGGAAGGAATCCACTATAATATCGTGACATTTTATTGTTACTTATTATAATGTTGTTACTCATTGTACAGGTATCAATGAAGCCGTGCCCTGCCCACGTAAGTTCCCACATAACAAAATATAATTACGTGCTCGGATGACCAGTGGTTAAAAAAAGAAGGAGGTGTTTAACCATTCTGAATATTGTCGAAAAGGAAAGGTCGCTAGTTAGTGACCCAATTCCACTAAAAGGTCCAGAATATATGTGGGCTTGTGGTACGAGCTCAGTCTTCCACTGTTGGGTGAAACATTCTCAAAATGATGTGGGGTGGACATTTGGAGGGGAAGGGGGGCCGGTGCCTGGTCAGGAGGTGCGCTCGTCACCTGAACACTCTTCAGAATTACGAGGCTCGTCCCAAAATAATTCTCGTTTAGTTTCAAAACCAGACTTTAACTGATCTCAACTAAACTAGATATAAATTCTTTATATGCTGTTGCTAAATCGTTTATATAAATACTTGTACGAAAATCACTTATCAAACCAGGTTCTTAGATGTAGAAAAAAATCCCCCAAGTCCAGTAAATGCGACAAGTTTACCGAAAGCAGCATCTTTAATGAAATCACTTTACGAATAGATACAAACAAGACAAAGACAGAGCATAGTAAACAGAAACTGAAACTAAAAGAGATTACAGTTGAGTCCCCGCGGTTAGGATCTGAATAGTTCTTTCCCAAGGGGAGAAACACACGACCAAGTGGTTGATAAAACCTGGACTGAGACGCAACATGTGCAATAATGTTAATCACAAGCCTGTTTTATGTGCAGAAAATAATGCTTCGGAAGCAATAATACTTCCGAAATATATAATTTTCAAAATTACCGCCGTTGATAAAATCACGTCGTCTAGAAAATCATTAAAATAAACAAAAATATTCCAGCTTTATTAATGAAACCCCCCACTTCTTGGAAGGGTGTTCACGTTCCAACTGAATCCTCGTTCTGAATTCTAACAAAACTATCCTCTCCCCGACAACAGAGAAAAAGCGAGCGGAACTTGGCGGAAATTGGGTATCATCCTCTCTTCTTACTTTCTTTAATTAAAGAATTCTAATTTGACACAAAAGAAAGCGATAAAAGCGAGAGTTTTCTCAAAACAAACGAGCAACCCCTACACGAGCAAGGTTTTAAATAAGATTTTCTGTAATAGATAACGACGCTTCGCAGAGAATAATTTAATCCCTTTTCTATTACCCGACAAATTTTGCACCACCCCTTACCCCACCCCAACTTCACTGTCTTCGCAAAAGCTGACTAAAAATAAATTAGCATGGCGCTTCGCTTCGAAGAAATGATACCGAAGCAAAGATATCGTTTAATCGCTTAATTACTTTAATATCCAGGAATTTAGATTGAGAGAAAGATGGATTCCGGTCAAAGCGGAACGATTAGTAATTCAGTTCATAAGAGTTTAATCCAGCTTTTGGGTTCACGAAAAATCGACTACAGTGTTGCTCTAAGAATTAAATTAAGAAAGAAAACATTGCTATTTTGTTCGAAACAAGCACGAAAATAGTAGAAAATTCCAAACTACCCAGTTTGTTCCAAATTCACTGTTCTGAATTGTAAAGATACTCCTCTTAACTAAATTTTTAGTTGTTGTTGTGCCACTTCTTGAGTAGAGCAGCCTTGGTGTTAAAGATGATAAATTTTTATTGTTTCTAGTGAAATGCCAATTCTTGAGTAGAGTAGTCCGAGTGTTACAGAAGAGAAATTGTTATTGTTTCTAGTGAAATTCCAATTCTTGAGCAGTGCAGCTAATGTTGCTAGAGAAGAGAAAAGCCAATTCCTGAGGATTTCAGCTTTGATGTTAGAGATTAGAAGTTTTGCTCGTAGTGAAACACCAATTCTTGAGTCCCAGAGTTGCAATTTTCATTGCAGCTGTAGTGTAATGCCAATTCTTCTTAGGAGTGTCAATTCTTAGGAGTTCAGCAATGGTATTAGAGAGGAGAACATTATCAAATATGCCTCAAAAGTTAAGTCCGTTTTCATACGAACACTGATAATCTGAAAATTGTTTTTGATGGCCACGGGCTCTATTGGTAAGCTCTCAGAAAAGGAATGACAGAATAAAGGGTTGGAGCCCCGATTCCATCGAATATCTACCTTATATGTGATCCTGGTGCACGTTAATTCTGCCGTCAATGGTCGAATACCCTCACGTTAGTGTGGCGTGGAGGTTTGGAAAATAGGTTGACGGCTCAGGTGTTGCCTTCATTAGTTAACTCCAGTTCAAAATTCAAAGATAAGTCCATAAATAACCTCCGTATAATTCTGAAAGGGCCCATTAATATAAACTGAAATAAAAACTAAAATCATTTTTTTTTAATAGAGAGAAATATTTAATTTGACATTGCTTGGGGTGGTCAAATGGCAAGACAGCTCAAGAACACACAAATAGTAGAGAGTATTAAATTTAAAAAACTGTATTTTTTTGAGATAGCAAGAGCTCGCACTCACACACACAGAACTACACAAGAAGAGAATCAAGCGTCCATCCGGGGATTTTACCCAGGGGTTTGCTGATTTGATCTAAGAGGGGTTGCCAGGGGGCGGACAATTTCCCCCTTGGCAGTGTGTGCAAAAATCAAAAGTAAATATAAGATCACAATATTAAACAGACATAAAAGGCAAGATTTTGCAGATATTTTTTTTAATGCTGACATGAATTTGGATAATATTGAAAATTTTCCAATCCAGATAATATTTATTGAGCAGTGACTGGAAGAGCACACATTATATATAATTGCATAGTTATCACGTTAATTGCCTCGTGAACCAAATACAATTCATACCTACTATCTAATTAGATGACCCCTCCTCTACTGTAGTTAAGAGATAGCAGAGAAGGAGTCATCTACGTAATTAGACACATGGTTCGAATTTCTAACGTGAGTCGTGGTGACTAACATGTTAAAACGAATAATAAGATTTAAAAGAAAGGTTTATACTGTAAGATTATACTAGCCTTCTGAAAATCTGAAATGAAAATAATGTGGCCAATTGGTGACTTCTGGCAACATGAATTATGACATTCTTCCTGCATGTATTCGATTTTCTGATTAGGAAGGAGATAATCATTTAGATCTATTTCAGCACTAAGCACCGGTATAGTGGCAAATTAAGCAGTGCCGGAACACTCTAGCCTGGGTGCCGAAAATCGCACTGTTTCCAAGGACGTTTTTACAAATTTTCCTTATTTATTTTTCTTTTAAAAAAGCAGTGCAGGAAGGGTTCATTACATCCCTGATGCTAAGCATGTTATTGCAAAAATGTAATGTCGCTTTCCTGCCTCACTAGTCTTATGTTTGGGAAGATAGTTTCACAGGGGTAAGTATGGGATGGCCACCCCTGACCTTGGCGACCACTTTGGCGACAAATCGATGATTCCAGAAAATGCGACGCTTTTCTCGATATCTCTATTAGGAAAGAAAATGCACTCGAATGTACGAGAAAACTACATGTGACGTCACGGCTTGTGGAGGAGAGCGTATAAGGGCCGCGTTTGGATCAGAGAGTGTGTGTTGAGCGACTGGAACGACTTTGGAGTTTCGTCTGCAGTGCGAGCTAGAAAGCTGGTTAACTGAGCGCTATTGAAAGTGCTGTTATTGTCGTTATTAGTGATTTGCTGACTGTTTGTGTTGCTAAATCTGAAAGTGCTAAACTGTTATTATCTGTGAATTGTTGTCTGTTTACGTTGCTAATCTGTGTAAGAACCATTGTCTCCCGTACCTGTGCTACGTGTTTTCCTGCATATTTGTGAAAAACCTTCATTCTTCATTATCCTGCGTGTTGGACTGTTTGCACCATGCACCCACAGAACGATTTTTGTAAAAATATAATGACTATCGAGTAGAAGCAGCAGTCTTCAGAGCTATTTATGGAAATGAAACTTTAACCACGATAAAACTTGAAGATTTTGGCAGAATTTTGTTTTAATGTGTATTTCTCACTAGGTCTATCATAGACACAAAGCCGACTCGTGTCTGTTGATACAAAAATTGGACCAAATTCGTTTTTTTACGGGTGATATTTGTAAGAAAATCACTAAGCATTTGCATTATATAGAGATAGAGCGATAATTTCAGCTATTATCGCTTCTATTTCAAATATCAAAGATTATACCATATGAAGTAAAGTTATCGTTTTATTTGTTGCTATATTAGCTTCCCGTTTCTATAGCAACCGTCATAACATAGACTTGATGTCTGCATCTTTTATCATGGTAAGCTAATTATATTTGAAGAAAAATTTGACGAAGATATAGCACAAATTACTATAGAAATACATTAAAAGTATGAAATGAAGCAAGTGAACCTACATTTAAAGCTGATATGTCTTAAGAAAGTTAATTGCAAAATGTATTTTTTGGCATATATAGTTAAATGAATTTGAATGCGTAATATACCCTATATTAATAAGTTATAATTTCATGCATTTCCTTCTCAAGATTGTATTTCTCTAAATTAATACATTATCTCGAAAACTTACGCCTCCTTAACAGCAGTTTTATTATTATTCTAGAAAATCATATTGTTCAGTAATCCATTTAATTAAACGACAAATCTAATACTGCATTTTAGTTACAGAAATCTTTAAATAATTGCTCAAACTCTCTCATGCAGCAGATTGCGAATATGTAGCCTGTTTCGCTTAATTTAATTTCCATGTTTGTGGTTACTTTTCATTAGTTACTGGAGTGCTGATGGCTGTTGTTTTAGTTTGAAGTTGTGGGTTAGAAATATAAAATATTCCATTACTTTAGTTTATCACTTTTGTGATTAAATAATTAATTTTTCAAAGAAAGTCACGTCTTGCAGATGTTTTCCTTCACAAACCTATAACGCTAACCCATTTCTTGGAAACAATTAAGAGTGTGTTACAATTAAATTATTATTAAAAATAGAATTTGAAACCTTGTAGTAATCCTTCGAATACTATTTAATGCAATTCATTCAACTACCAACAAATAAATAGTGAGTTGAAAAGTCTTCAATAATAGTTTCGATAATTTTGACAAAAAGAAAATTTTAAAAATTTCCTGGAAGGAATAACGTAATATTTTTCCATTTATTATTGTTGTTGATTTCTGCTTTCTCGTATACGAAATACACAGAAAAAAATACTTTATCCCTCCAAAAATTAGACCATGAGATTTTATCAAATTTTATACGAGACTTTATCAAATTTTGAATTCAGACAGTCAAAGGGGAAAAGATAGCAGCGGCGTATCACATTTTGAATCCAGACAGTCAAAGGGGAAAAGATAGCAGTGGCGTATCACATTTTGAATCCAGACAGTCAAAGGGGAAAAGATAGCAGCGGCAAATCACATCTTGAATCCAGACAGTCAATGGGGGAAAGATAGCAGTGGCGTAGCAACGGTAAGTGGTGCCCGGGTCATAATATGATTTTTCGCGTCCTCCTCACCATCATCAGTGATTCGGCTTGTGTAAACGGCGCCCGGGCATATTTTTTCGTCTCTCACCGTATTTGGCTTTAAAAAATGATATAAACGCATTAAAGATTTGAAAAGACGAAGATACAACACTGTATACTTAAATAAGAAAAAAAAAATAAATAATACAAGTAAACAATTCAGGAAAGCGCTTGTTTCTGACAATTGACTACCTACGAAAAACGAACACCATATACTAATCACAGGGAACTTTAGACGCCTCCGATTCAACACGTTTGAAATTTCCCACGAATGTTTATTTTTTACCTTCAAAAAACCGCAAAATTATACATCGACGACCCCATAATCTACCTACCACGCATCCCCAAACCTGGCCAACTTTTAAACATTTCATCAAAATCTGTTCATTCTGTTGGCGAGCGAAATCAGACTACAAATTACTCAGCGCAGCATCACTCCCCCACAGAAACACGCCCAACCGCCAACTCCTCCCTGGTAAAGATAAGAGAGCAAAGCCTGTCATCATGACCAGACCTTTCTCACGATGTAACCAAAATTCGTTGCAAGGTCAAAGTGGAGGCAGCATGGCCACGCTCCACTGCCTCCATCGCTGATCCGTTACCTCCTTAAAGCATCATCTCTACCAAAATCTGCATCAGTCCTAACTGCTGTGGCCAGACCATGGAGCACCCAGCGATAATGCATTCTTCCTTTTTTATCTATCACAGGACGGTATCTTTTTTTTTTCCCCATTGGGTGTTCCAAGGAAAGAACAGATGTTCAGCGAGGAAAAGTTCTTGTTTTGGACATCCCTTTCCCCCCACCTATCCGGTTTCCTAGCTCTGTTTTTTTGCTTTTTATTTCTTGTCGATGCACCTTTCTGCATTTTAGTGGTTCTCTTCACCAAAACAGAGCCCCTAGGGGCATCGGTACTAACAGACAGGACCCAGGATCCCGCTATTAACAGCGGGGAACCATCAACTGATCGATACAAATTCTTTGTGACCACTCATTTTGTTCCACTTATTCGAATGGAAACTTTAGAACTGTTGCCGTGAACAGCTATTTGTAAAGATGCGTCAATTGACTTTTGCTCTAGTCTGCCTCTATTTATTTAGTTATTTATTTATTTATTTAACGCCCTGTTTTATTCCTTCAACGATTCGCGATCGGAATTGATGTTTCTTTGTCCCGTGTTTCCTAGCAGGAAAATAGACTTGGATGGTACTTTCTTTTTTTCGTTCAAGTCCCTGCGATGAATTTTTGTTAATAAATACTTTTATCGGAAGACCCATTACTCACTTTAGAAGAACCTTTAAAAAGTAGATAAAAGCAGAGTTCTCCTTTATTTAGTTATTTTGTGAAATAAATCAATGGTGTTAGGAGGAAAGATTTTAAGATTCCAGTGAAGAAGGAATAGGTGTTTTTTATGTTAGTCTGTGACAGAGTAGAATACTTTCTCGTTCTTTTTTTTAGATCTGAAATGTAAATTGGGCGGGGAAAAGTACAGCTTGCAAACTTAAGAATTTGATAGAGCCACCGATAAAACTCTTAAATGTAATAATTAACAACATTTAAATTAAGGTTAAGCGATGGTCAAGTAATTAATCGAAATCTGGTGTGTACTCTTCCTCCACTTTCTCGCATACTTTCACTTCAGAAAGACAAACAGTCTTTCCTTTAATTGTTCTATTACCAAATTTCAGAGTCCGCAAATTTGGTGTAAATACAGTAGACTCCGTATACGCGGTTAAAGTTATATAATATAAGGTTTTTAAATGTTATTAAGTTTTACGATCTTAGTAGAATGGTTCTTAACGATCTTGGCGAGATCGTTTTCAATTTGGCGAGACGCATCTGATTAGGCTTAGCAGTTAGTTTTTGAAAGTTCTTTAAATTACCGGCTGTGCCGTATACGGTTTTAAGGGGGGTTAGTGATTTGAATTATATAAAACTATCAGATGACCAATGATTAAACAGCGAACTACAAAATAAAAAAGGAAAACAAGATAAATTTTAAACGTAAATAACAACCTTGCATACAGTAGACAACATCTTTTGCATATAATACCTTGTAAAAAACGATAAAAATTTCTTCCATATAACACTGCAAAAATAACGATAGCCTTTCTACAACGATTCATTCCGACAACACGTTTTCCATGCAATACTGAGCAAAAATAGCGATAGTCCTCTAACCACGAATCATTCAGATAACACGTTTTCCATATAATACTGAGCAAAAATAGTGATAGTCCTCCAACCACGAATCACTCAGATAACACGTTTTTCATATAATACTGAGCAAAGGTAGTGATAGTCTTCTAACCATGAATCATTCAGATAACAAGTTTTCCATATAATACTGAGCAAAAATAGTGATAGTCCTCCAACCACGAATCATTCAGACAACACGTTTTTCATATAATACTGAGGGAAAATAGTGATAGTCCTCCAACCACGAATCATTCAGATAACACGTTCTCCATATAATACTGAGCAAAAATAGCGATAGCCCTCCATAAACACATTTTAGCATAACTCTTATAGCATAGTTTCTAATGGACAGCTCGTTTTCTAAAAGGGTTGAATGCACATAAATCAAAGTTAATTATTTAGAATTAGTAGTTCTGTGAACAGTAGACCTCTCTCCACCCCACAAATAAAAAAAATCTAATATTTTCTATTTGTCGCATTTTTTAAAAGCTTAGCAAATGTGAAGACGGCAGCGTTTGTACGACACCCGACATCAAAATTCGACTCTCGAGGAGATACACTGGTGTACAAAAGTTTAGCATAATTCTTAAGGTTTTGACAAATTTGGAGTTAATATGGTTAAAATGGTTTGCAATCTGCTGAATTAGCAAAACATCTCTACCTCTTTTATTTCGCTTATCTTTAAGCAGCATATCGAAATATTTTTAAAAATATGGCACCAAAAAATCACAGAGAAAAATTCAATTCTTAAATTAGTTATTTAAAAAAAATCATCGAGAAAATTTCACTATTAAATAGGCATCAAATGAAAATATTTTTTCCAACTCACTTCGTTAGAACTAAGAAGATGGAACTCAAAATAACTTGGCGATAAATATTACAATTTTTCAAAAAAATATATATAAGCGAAAATCTGTCATTACAATAGAGATCAGAGGATTTATAAGACAGGCAAAATTATCTCGGCGAGAAAGTGTCTGGTAATTCTATTTAGGCTTAACAATTACAAGCGAATTTTTAAAGTTCTTTAAAATGGTTAATGCGCCATATAAGGTATAAAAGAAATGGTTTAGTTGGATGGTGAATGAGTCTAAATATAAATTTAGAACTAAAATATAGCTAAAGATTATAAAAATTGACAACATTTATTTAGCGAAAAATGGATAATGGTACATAGCGATAAGCGAACTGTCTTTATTTACAACTCCGATGTCATAATCTTAATTGCTAAAAAACGGTTGCCACTCACGTTATTATTAGCAATAAACATAATAATTATATATAATTAAAATAATTATTTTATTTGCGGATTAAAATAATAAGAAATAAAACATATACATCG